>QLON01000439.1:0-12390 GCA_003313675.1 Termitomyces heimii | reverse complement strand
CCGTCCTTTGGGATCATTGTGGATTCGAAAATCGTGTAGGACCCTGTTAGGCGTAATCAAATACTCCCCAAACTCGTCTGCTGAGACATTTCATCCACCTGCTCTGGACACTGGGTGTGGCTATAAAACTTCAATGCGGTTGTTTTGGCATGTAATTTGTGACCCAGAGTCTCTACGTCGTTCTGTGATGGCTGGCGTGTATTGCCCTTGCGCAAAGTAGAATAAGTATGATTTCTTCACTTCGTGGGCTTGTAAGATCAATGCTTTTGATTTCATATGATAATGTCATGCACGTTTAGTCTACGTCTACGGTATGTTTTTCTCAGCAATAATGAAGCACTCGGTGCTTGATGTGCAATTGCAATGTGTTCGGCATAAAATGAAATATATATGAGTGAAGTTGTTGGTGCAAGTATGATGTACGATCAGGATCAAACGAAACTGTGTTGGTAAAATAACTCAGTCGGTATACAAAACGACTGTATTATCGATCTATGTACCTGTTGGTAAAATAACTGTAATGTTTCTATGTTAGTCCAATGATATAACTGACGGAGCAAGCCTACACACCTCAGTCGGTATACAAAACGACTGAGGGTGTGACCACTCCGTTCCGATCTGTATTCCCTTGGAACTGTATAGTTTTTCTCCGTTTCCATCCCCCCTTTTCTCTCGTTTGCGGCACATTGGTCCCGTGACCTCCTCACGTGCACGCGTACCGCGATCTCCTCAACAATCTGTATTACGAATGAGTGTACGGTTGAAGACGACTGTCGTTGTAGACCTACATTTGGGGAGCCACTGAGATACGTATGAGTGTCGTTGCGCTGAGTGCAAAATTTACGCATGGTGGTGGTGCCACTCCTTTGCGTTGCGGGCTGAGCTTTAGTCTAAACAGGGTAAGTCTACCCAGATGAAGACTTACAACGCACCGGCAGGAGAGGTATCCCAATGGCACGCCACCATCGCATCCCGCCCACCCCGCCTTCTGTGGTTGTGCGCACGGATTCTGTAATGTACAGGTAATCTAGCAGGAGGTTGGGGAATGCTTGTTGGCCCAGAGTTCGAGTTTTCGGACGATACCAGATTGTAAGTATAAAAAAGGCTTGAACACGCGTGGTGTGGCGACATCACTGTAATCGAAGAGTCAAATGAAGGTGAGGGTTCGACCGAACAATATGAGGACAAGAACATACACTGAGGTCGTCTAGTCTCAGCGATAGCTGCCCCATCGCGAGGTCGATAAGATGTGTACGAGTCTGGGATACCATATCCTGAGCATCACTTGACGCAGCATATTGTAGAAGCAATTTATTTCAAGTACGAATAATCTGAAGTTCGAAATCAAGAGGATAATTCTGAGCTATATGTAAGTAACTCACTTGAAGTTCGAAATCAAGATATGTACTGATGAAACTTGTATAAGATTTATAATTAGTGACACAAAGAATTAAATTGGAAAGTTAAACATATGGAGTGACATACGTGATTGTGATGGAGGAATGAAGTCGTCCTCCGAAGTTAGACGTCATTTACTTCGTTATGACGCAGCATATTGCGCAACAAGATGTATTCGTGTTCGAGTATGTAGTACAATGTATCGTAACCTGGAGTCAAGAAACAAAGGTTAGTATTGATATTAGTATAAGTAATGATAAGTAAGAACAATATAAAAGTTACCTGGAGTCAAGAAACGAAGGTTAGTTTCGGCTCCAAGAATCCGGGGTCTTTTATCTAACAATGGAAGTAAGTAGTATATTACACATTCTGTCACATAGTATATCACATATTCCATCACATGTCATATAATATATTACACAATAGTTATAAATGTCACAAATGTCATGTTATATGTCACACATTACTATCATGTCACATGGTCACATGCTATATCACACCTAAAGTGAAATTCAAAGTCAGCCATCTTAGTAATCATTTTCTTTTAAAGGAAATTTATTAGTAGGTTTCTGCTCAATAGAGTAAGCCCCTGGATTAGCAAAACCTGACAATTACCTGTAACTTTGGAGTAGTGCCTAAGCAGTCATGAAGAGACCAGTGCAGGCTAGCACTGAAGCAGACTAGGAGGCTGGAGGTGTCACTGAGAGTTCTTCTATATAGAGCTAATTGAGGGGGCCAGATATAAGTTGTGGAGCCATTGTGTGCCAGTTAAGCCTTAGTTCTTAGCTAACTAAGGAGGCTATGGCATATCTTATTAAGTCTATTGTCCAATGTAGTAATTTTCATATGGTGTAGCAGGTGTGCCCACAGAGTTTTGATAAGTAGAGGTTGTTGGAAAAACTCTAATATTGTAATTATAGATAGGTTGACTATATTAGTCAATGTTATAAGATATAAAGGCCTATATAGATTGAGTGTAGATTACTATTTTCAGGAGATCCAATGAGTAGGGGGAGTCTTAATATTATGTTAAGTGTTGCTGACCCAGGAGCTCACTCTGTTGAGCAGGAACCTACTCGTTGGCTCTTGCTGAAAAGGGGGAAAAAACTGCCACATAAAATCCTCCTATGTAAAATTAGATAACTCCTAAAAACCTAAGTCCTACTACCAACTTAGCATCTATTGCAGTAACTTCTCTTCAGACCACATATGCCTTAATGGTAAATTCAAAATTTGCTTCAGTTACAGTGTATGATGCATGTATAAATCTCCTAAAGGCATATTTATCAAATGTTGAAGTTTCAGTTAGTGCATTTGCACTCTTCATAGAAAATGAAGAAATTTTCACCTATGTGTCAGGTTCCACTAACCTGGAGGCTTACTCTGTTGAGCAAAAACCTACTAGTTGGCTTTTGCTAAAAAAGACAACTCATATGGAGGTCAGAAGTTAGTGCTGGAATTATGCATTAAAAGGAATGTGAGAAATGGAGAAGATAAGTAAATTGTGGAAGAAATAGATAGTATGGAAAAAGGGAAAAGGAGCTAGAAAATTAAAGGAGGAGTATGGTAAATAAAATGGAAATAAGTAAGTGGAGAAATAGAGTCAAGACAGAGATATAAAGTTAAGATGGAAAATAGGAATTAAGTAAGGAGAAAAAAAAAGAATTGAATCAGAGAAGGAAAGAAAGAGGATGAAACAGAAAGAAATAAGTTAGGAGTAGTATAAAAAGAAGAGAGGTTAATAAAATGATAGAATAAAACTAGAGAAGAAAAATCAGAAAGATTAGAAAGTTAGAGCTGAATTAAGTCAAGGAAAAAAGAAAATGGAGAAAAGAGAGAACTAGAAGAAATAGAGATAGAGATAAATGCAATAAATAAAATGAGATGGAGATGGAAAAAGAGCTTGAAGAAAAAGAGGAGATTGATTTAGAAAAGAGATGGAATAAGATCAATAAAAATAGAGATATGGAGGAGATTAAGAGCAAATGGAAAGACTAGAGAAGTGTGGGCAGTATCAAGACTATCATACTGACTATGGGGCTACTTTTTAAGTACTTGCAAGATGTCTCAGACTTTGGAAGTGATCATATGCCAGAGGATATTAGGCTTTGGTGTAATCAAGTGGTGAAATGATTATATAAGAGTTAGGAGCTATAGGGCAATTATGCAGAGCAGTATTTATGTAGTGTCAAGAGTAATCTGGTCTCATTGAGGAAGCTAAGCATTGTTAAGTTATTGAGAAGTGGTGACTTTGGAAAAGCTTGGTGATCTAGGTGATTGGATCAGTGATGGTTGAATATTAGAAAAGAAGGAGGTCAGGAGTTGGTGTAGTTGTGTCCAAAAGAGTGTGGTGGAGTTGTGACATTATGCCAACTCAGGAGTAATAGATTATTATTTTATAAAACAAGTTGATTTTAAAGAATACCAAGCATATATAAGTCCATAACAAGGAGTCTCTACAAATAAAGGTAGTGTCTTTAATATCCTAGAAGAGGGAAACATAAAAAAGACTACTACTGTAAATAGATGCACTTCATAATTAATCTTTAAAACTGCCTTACACATACTTAATCTTGCTGCAAACCTGATCTCAATTGGAAAGTTTGATAACTTAGAGTTTTTAGTGACCTTTGGAATAGAAAAGCTAGTTTTATAGACCCAACTGGATATACCTTTATAACTAGGAAGAAGAAGCACAGAATGTACTATCTAGAGCTTTTCTCACCTTCTATTGATATTTCCATATTAGACACAGCATCTTATGTCCTCTCTAAAAGCTAAAACTAGCAGACAACATTTACCAAGGTCTTAGTTGCATCATCTCTGAACAAATCAGTCTTAATTGATATATAGCACTAAAGATTTAGTTATGCTAGTATTCAGTTGATTTGAAAACTGAAATCAAAATAGTTGGTGGATGAACTTCACATCAAAGGGTTAGTCAATGCACCTGACTTGTGTAAAAACTGTATCTATGGAAAGCAGACTATACAGCCATACAATGGCATGTTTAAAGATATACAGACTGCTAGCAAGATTTACATTGACTTATGAAAATTTGCAACTATAGCATTATTAGATAGTGCATTGTATCTAAGATGTTTACTAATGCAGGATTCTTTTGCTTATAAAGCAAGTACCTTGCAAACAAAGCTGGTGATATAATCCTAGTGATTCTGAAAACCTATGTCACTGAAGCTGAACATCAGACTAGTAATAAACTCAAAACTATCCAAGTCAACAATAGTCAAGAGTAAGTTAATCACCTCTGATATAGATATTATCAAGACACAAATATTACTCTTAAATCTATAGTCTCATATGCACATGCACAAAATAAAGTGGTTAAATAGTGATGCAAAATTAAGTTATTTGGATTAGTCTGAATAGAGGCAATCATAAATAAATCAGCTTTCACTAAGTTTTGGGGCTAAATTACACTTCACAAAGTACTTTTATGAAATATATGGGTGAGTAATAGAATTTATTAGTTTTCAGTCAATGCAACCTTAGTTACACCAAAAGAAGGTTCAAAAAGTATATCAAACTATTGACCTAAAGTATACTATTGCCTTGAGCCTAAAATATCCACTCCCTGGAAATTCTAAGCATAGGCAATCAGCAACCTGCTAAATGTCACAGAATCCCCCTCTATTTATATTATTTCCCCTCTCTGTGATGCATAACATTTTTTGGTTATTCTGAGTCATTTTCTAGAGATTGGGCCTCTATTTTCTTAGCTAAGAAAGGGTCCTCTAATGTTTTTAGTGTTCTAATTCTGTAAATTGTCAATATCTCCCTCAATTCTTTTTTAAATGCCTATCAACCTTTTTCATCAGGTGCAGATTGAATAGACCTTTTTGGCAATACCAAATACAATAGGGTTTGGTGGCCTTTCCATTGAGATATAAGCATTTTACTAACACCTACTTAATTTTCCTCAACAACTAAATTTAGCTTTTCCCATCAAATTGCTGATTCCTCTATTAGTTTGCCATGGAATGCCTTTGGACAACTTTTATTGTGTGTGGATTGATCAGGCAATTAAAATAATACTCAATATATAGGGATTTACATATATTTCTACTAAGATATATCCATTTTATTAACAAGATGTGATTCTTTCCTTAAAATAAGTCACCTGATCTCCAGAAACCTGAGTATAGTCACATGATTGATTTAGGTGTGCATTAGATCAGAATACTGATAAGCTGATTTCTTAACATCTAGGCCACCAATAAGGCTGATCTAACATAATATGGAGAGGGCTTTTAAGGCAATTCTGGTTATGTTATTTGCCTACAATTTCCAGCAGAACTGCTTACAGTTTTCAGCAGAAGTCTGTTTTATTTATACTTTTTAATAATCAATAGCTTTATCTTATGTCATTATTGAGATAGATATATTAACAGTCTATTCATACCATTTTTGATGGAGTAAGATGTTTGCTTGCTAAAAGCCACCTCACTGTAAGCTTGTAGGCTAAAGCAGCTTTTATCAAAGGGTCCCATCCTTCTTGAATATGCATAGTAGTGGTGGAGCTTGCAATGCTATATATTGCAACTATTATTGAGCATTGAATTAGTAATTAGTCTTATTATGTAGTTGCTTCTATAGTATGCATGGGCAGCATGGTAAGTGGTACTTATATTGTTTAGTTTCATCAATGAAATTTATCTTATAATTAACTTTCTGTTATATTAGGAGCTTGTTCTTAGTCTCATTAATCATATTTGCAAATTTTTATTGCCATTGCTATTGTAGATAAGGAATATCTTCCTCTCAAAGGTATCTTACCTTCTGTTTTGCTTTAATATACATTAGAGAAAGTATTCCAATTGTTGATTCTGCTAGCAGTGCTCACACTTTATTGTCAGGTTCCGCTGAGTTGGGGGCTTTCTGGGAAAGCAATGCCCTTACAAGGTGGACTTGATCTACAGATACTTGGGTGTCTGGAGTTCCGGGGCTAAGGCTCCAGGGTTCAAGATGTGGACAGGGGATGGTCCCAGGGAATGGAACTTGATCCAGGGCTTTGGGTATTTTGTAGGGGCTGGGAGTTGGTGGTGGTCAAGTTGGAACCAGAGGTTCTAAGACAAGACCCAGTTAGCAAATTATGAGTTGCAAAGTGTGTACCAAACTTAAAGCACACAATTATTTAGGTGTGCCAGTCAAAGCATGCCAGTCAGCACATACCAGTTAAACAAAAGGGCATGCAACAATTCAGGTAATATTAAGACTAACGAATACAATGGTGAACTATGCTATAAGTACTATGGAGTTGGATCTTGGGGTTCCAGGGTGTCTGGGATGGTTTCCGGGAGGCATTGAGTAATGGGCCAGGACTGTATACTTGGATTGTGCATGTGGGGTACATGATCAATTGGTGTGGGGGGGTTTGTGATGCATGATGACCAAAAGTGAGTAGCATGATTCAGCAGTTGATGGCGGTTGATCCCAGGGTCCATGATGCAGGGTTCCCAGGGGTTGGCTGATGGTGGTTGTGATGCGAGTTGATGGCAGTGTCAGTAGTTGTGGGGGTGGAGCATGTTGTGGAGTTAACAAAAGAAGGTCCCAGGTGAGGTTTTGGAGTTGTTCCGGGAGACTCCAGAAGGGGTTGTGACATCACCCCCCCCCCCTCAGCACCAAGACCCTCCAAGGCATGTGTAACTGGTGGTTCAGACTGGAGTCCCACTCATGGAATTCAGCACCTGACCTGCCATGTATCAAAAAAAAATTTTACTATTAATTCAATCATGTTGCACACACCGATGCATTCCCCAATACCCCTGGCTATTAATGAAGTGGCCCCCCTGGTCATGTGGGAGGCCCAGAATACACAATACCACATGCGTGTGGCCATGCTCATTTAACATGAGTATTGCCGCGTTGTCCATTTACTATGACTGACCTTCCTTTTCTAGAACTATGCAATAATTTTACTTCGGAGGTGGGTCCCAGCCAGCCCCCAGAGCCTGCTCCTGATGCAGGCCCCAGTGTCCTCTCAGAGCCCCATCCGAGTCGTCCCACACTCACCTTTATATGGAAGACTATTCCCCCCCCTTATCCGCAACCCCCTCTCTGTCCTAGGCTGTCTGCCCCTCATTTCCATCATTCTGGGATGGCAATAGGGGCTGTTTCCGAGGTTCTGGAGAGCTGTTGTGTTGCATGGGTGGCCATAACCCAGGAACAATTTAGGGAGGCCCTAGAAAGGCTCTGGGGTCTGCCTACTCATGCCTGGTGTATGAGCAATGGACTGGTGAGTGGTCTCCTATTCTGGGTCTCTTTGCTGATTTTGGCACAGTGCAAGCACTGCACCCGATAATGGGTCTCCTATCTGTTTGAGGTCCCAGGCCCCTCATCCTGCTGGGACATAGCCATGTATGAGGCATGTTGTCTTAACCACAAATGGTGTTCCATGTTAGCACTGTAGAGGGCATACTGTATTTCTTGGGAGCAGGGATGGCTGCTGGGGGGAATCACCTGGAGGATGGGAGTTGAAGAGCAGGACTGAGTGGTGGAGCCAGTGGGGGAGGTGCCCATGAAGGCATCTAGTAGAAGTTTGGGGGGTCAGGAGGTGGGGGGTTGGGGTTATCCCATATTTCTGATTACCTATCAGGTGACCCAGGCCAGAACCAGCAGTTGCGAGGGCCATGGGAGGCACCCAGACAAAGAGAAGAGGTGGACATCGCTTAGTCCCTCCCTGGGGCCTTCTAAAAGGGCATATTTGCCTGTGGAGACTCTGTCCCCAGATTTGCCAGCACGCCTCTCCTCGGCAACCTTTTCCCCATTATCTGAGCAGCTGCTGGATGCTGAGGTGAGGATTTGGTGGGAGTGTTCAGGGCAGGGTGAGCATAAAGAGGGGGCAAAGGAGGGGGCACTGCATTACAAGGTGGCTATTCTGGAGCTGGAAGAGGTGAGGGTGGCTCTGAGGGAAGTCAAGAGTCAGGTGGGGCCCCTGGAGCAGGATTTGTTGAGTCTAGGGCTGGTTAAGGCCCTGCATCAGGACATGGTGATTGGGCATATAGCCTTCCTGAATGAGTTGTTTCCTCTTGCGATCAGGTCAGTACTGATATCCTCAGGTTGAGCTTGGGAGCATTGCCTATTTCTGGATGGGGCTGCCATGGCACTCTCATCCCTGCAGGAGGGTGTGCAGATGGAGATGAGGAATCCTGAGGTGAAGCGTGGCCTGGACCTGCTGGAAAGGTTGATAATGGCCCACCACCAGAGGAATGTCCTGGCCCTGGAATCGTAGTTCAAGCAGATCCTAGACAAGGGCAAGCAGCTCCTGTCCTGGGACCAGCTAGCAGAGGAGGTATGGCAGGATCATGGTCCAGAGGGGGTGGGGGAGAGTTTCCGGGGCTGGCTGAAGGGGGAGAAGAATGAGGGTAGTTCGGGGCCTCAGGCCTAGGGGTCCTGTTTTTTTGCCACTGTCCATAGGTTACTGTATGTATATGGTCACTGTCTGTAAAATATTGTAAATATAGAATGTATATAATTAGTCTCCTGGAGTTGAAAAATAGTGTCAGTAAGGTAGTAGCAGAACTAGAAAAAACACCTTGTCCAGGCTCTGAAGTGCTACTGCGGAAAAGAACTAAAAGGGAGGTAGGGTTTTAAAGAGGGGAAACAGAAGGTATATATGGGAGTTGAATTCCTACTAAACCCAGAGGTGGGGATTACACCCACTACTGCCATCTATGAGTCCTGTGCCCTGGAGGGTCATTTCCTAGGTGATGTTGCTGGAAGTCCTGGAGTTTGTCAAGGATACCATCAAGGTTCTGGCACAGTTCCCAAGTATCATCCTCTGAGCTATACCCATGCCACCATACAAGGAAGTGAAGTCATTCATGAATGTTCCAGGAGTTGAGGATGTCTTCAACCTTGTAGTGGTACTCGTTCTCAACTTTGACTGGGGGAGGGGGTTCAGGGCATCACTTAGAAAGGGGTCCTGAAGGTGTCTTTCCAGGAGGCGGACATGAAATACCAGGTGCAAACCTTTAAGTCCCAGGGGAGCTTGATTTTGTAGGTGTGGGATAAGACTTTCTTTAAGATCTTGAATAGGCTGAGGCGCTTGTGATCAAGCTTTGGGAAGGGCTGGCAGGTGTGAAGGTGGTGTCAATCTAACCATACCTTTGTCTCAGGGGTCTAGTTGGAGGTGTCTTTCCATTTTTGGTCGGCATATTTCACATAGGCCCGGTTTGCAGTGTCGATTTTCTCCCAGAGGAATATATGAAGGGACTGAAGATCCTAGGCGACTTCGTGAGCAGCATGTAATGGAATGTCCTGGAGCAAGAACATCAGTTGGGGGTGATATCCTTTGTTGGTAAAGAAAGGGGTCACTCTGGTGGCAGAGTGTGGCATGTTATTGTAGGTGAATTTGGCCAGGAGGAGCTTGGTGTGCCAGTCATCCTATAGGTAGTTGACATACAGCTGGAGGTACTGCTCAAGAGACTAGTTGACTCTTTCAGCTTGACCATTGGTTTTGGGGTGGTAAGCAGTGGAGAGATTGGCTTTTACTTTAAGGGCCTTGTATAGGAAAGTCTAGAATTTGGATACAAAGAGTGGGCCCCAGTCGAAGATGATGTCATCTGGGAGCCCGTGTTTGGCAAAGACGTGTTTGAGGAATAGCCAGGCAAAGTCTGAGGCAGTGTCTGTGGTGTGGCAGGGGAGGAAGATGCCCTGTTTGGTTAGTCTACACACAATGACAAGGATGGCATCAAACCCTTCTGATTCTAGGAGTTTGACAATGTGATCCATGGATATGGAGGATCAGGAGTGTCATCCAACTGGCAGGAGTTTCAGAAGCCCATAGGGTTGGTGTTGGAGAATCTTGGCCCAGAGGCAGAGTTTGCATGATCAAATGTAGCAGGTCACGTCCTTCCTCAACCCTGGCCAAAGTAAGCCCAGGAGATAAGCTGGAGGGTCTTATATATCCCAGGGTGTCCCCAGAGCTTGTGGTCATGGTATTGGCAGAGAACATCATAGCAGAGTTGGGCATGATCTGGGACGTAGATGCAGCTGTTCTGGAGGAGAAGTTTTTTGTTGGGGGACAAGGAGAAGGTGGGGTTCTGGTCAGTTCTGTTGGGGGGGTTGCGAGGATTATGGTTAATAAAATACTTGTCCCAGGGGGTGCGGCATATCTGGCTCAGGATTTCTTCATCATTCAAAATCAATATGGCATTCAGATGTTCAGGGGGGATCACCATGCAATGATTGAATGCATTGCATTCTACTTCAAACAATTTTTTGGAATAAATGTCCAGTTATTGGGTGAGGGCATTGGGTTTAGCTCTGAGTTGTCTCAGATGGTACTGGATTGTGAAGTCATACTCCAAGAGGATTTTGGACCATCGGGCCTGCCATCAGCTGAGTTGCTTAGTCATAATGAAGTACTGCAGGTTGTTGTGATCCGAGTAGACCTGGATCCGGTGTTGGGCTCCCTCAAGATAGGCTCACCATTGTTTGAAGGCTTCAATGATGGCAAGGAGCTCCTTGTCATAGATATTGTAATTGAGTTTGGCATTGATCATGGACCAGGTGTAGAAGGCAACTGGCCAGGGCTCCCCCACCATCAGCTTCCATCTGTGAGAGAATTCCAGTGATGGCATAGTTGGAGGCATCACATTCTAAGATGATCAGGAGGGTAGGGTCATAGTGCTGGAGTATGGAGGCAGTGATGAAGGCCTCCTTGAGTAAGTTAAAGACACTCTGGCACCTACTGTCCCAGTTCCAGGCCACATCCTTGCATGTGAGCCAGTTGAGGGGTTTTATAATACTAGAGTAGTTATCTATAAACCTCTGATAGAAGTTAGCAAAACCCAAGAAGGACTGCACTTCCTTGACATTCCAGAGTTGCAGCCAGTTGACGATGGCCTCGACCTTGTGGAGGTCCATGCAAACGCCCTCTGGAAATACAATGACACTAAGATACTCAACCTCTTCCATGTGGAATAAACACTTCTCAGGCTTGGCATGGAGGTTGTGCTCTTGGAGGCATCCCAGAACCTGCTGGACATGCTTTTGGTAGTCCTCCTTTGAGTCAAAGTAGATGAGGATGTCATCTAGGTAGATGATCACGAAAACATCACTCATGTCATGGAAGATATCATTCATGAAGTATTGGAATGTGGTGGGGGACTTAGTCATTCCAAAGGGCATTACAAGGTATTTAAACAGACCATACCATGTGTAGAATGCGGTTTTCCACTCATGTCCCAGAGTGATGCGGATGTTATTGTAGCCAGAGCAGAGGTTGATTTTTGTGTAAATCTTGGTGCTGCAGAGTCGGTCAACCAGATCACTGATGAGCAGAAGCAGGTAGCAGTTTTTCTTAGTGATTTTATTGAGTCTCCGGTAGTTAATGCAAAGTCGGAGCAAACCATCCTTCTTCTTGGCAAATAGAATTGGGGCTCCAGTGGCAGAGGCAGAGGGTCAGATGAATCCCTTTCTAAGCATTTCATTGAAGTAGTCCTTGAGGGCCTGGAGTTCGACTTCCAACATATTGTAGACCTTGCTAAAAGAAGGAGTAGTCCCTTCCTTGAGGTTGATTGTATAGTCATAGGGGCAGTGAGGAGGAATTTCTTTAGCATTGCCTTTGGAGAATATGTCAGCAAACTTGTGATAGTCTGGGGGAACTACTTCTCGGAGGATCTGTTCCTCGGTTTTCTTTTCTGGAGGGATAGCATTCCCTCATAGGTGTTTTTTCAGGGGAAAAGGCAAGGTGTGCAGCTGAAACATGGGGGCCCCGTCCCTTATAAGATGGGTGAAGGAGGCGGCTCCAATGATCCTAATGTTGAATGTATTTGGATCGATCAGAGTCATGGATGCATCAGCTGAAGCGGGTGTAGTATGTGTCTGAGACTGGTCCGGGTAATTCAGCCCTTTGTATCTGTTCCAAGGAATGTTTGGGGGTTGGGCAGGGGCCTTGCAAGTTTGGACAGGTGTTGGCAGAATATGGCTGGGGGGTGCAGCAGCTGCTTTGGGGGTGTGGGGCGC
>QLON01000435.1:0-15798 GCA_003313675.1 Termitomyces heimii | reverse complement strand
ACCATCCCAGACACCCCAGAACCCCGAGACCCGACCCCATAGTACTTATAGCATAGTTCACCGCTGTATTCGCTAGTCTTGATATTACCTGAACTGTTGTGTGCCCTTTGTTTGACTGGTATGCATTGACTAGCACGCTTTGACTGGCATGCCGGAATAATCACGTGCTTTGAGTTTGGTATGCACTTTGCGACTCTAAATTTACTAACCAGGTCTTGTCTTAGAACCTCTGGTTCCAACTCAACCCCCGCCAACTCCCAACCCCCACAAAACCCCAAAACCCCTGGGTCAAGTTCCATTTCCCCAGAACCAACCCCCTTGTTTGCGTCTTGAACCCTGGAGCCTTAACCCCGGAGTTCCAGACACCTGAGTATCCGTAGATCAAGTCTGCCTTGTAAGGGCATTGCTTTCCCAGAAAGCCCCTGAATCAGTGGAACCTGACAGAAACACTTGTCCTGGGGGGCGCAGCATATCTGGCTCAGGATTCCTTCATCATTTAAAATCAGTAGGGCATTCAGATGTCTGGGGGGGATTACCACATGATGATTGAATGCATTGTGTTCTACCTCAAATGATTTCTTGGGGTAGATGTCCAATTGTCAGGTGAGGGCATTGGGTTTGGCTCCAAGTTGTCCCAGACAGTACTGGATTATAAAGTCGTATTCTGAGAGGATTTTGGACCATCTGGCCTGCCATTGGCTGAGTTGCTTAGTTGTGGTGAAGTACTGTAGGTTGTTGTGATCCGAGTAGACCTGGATCTGGTGCCAGGCTCCCTCAAGGTAGACTTACCATTGTTTGAAAGCTTTGATAATGGTGAAGAGCTCCTTGTTGTAGATATTGTAATTGAGCTTGGTGTCAATCATGGACCAGGTGTAGAAGGCAACTAGCTGGGGCTCCCCACCATCAGCTTCCATCTGTGAGAGAATTCCAGCAATGGCATAATTAGAGGCATTGCATTTTAGGATGATTGGAAGGGTGAGGTTGTAGTGCCGGAGTATGAAGGCAGTGGTGAAGGCCTCCTTGAGCAGGTTAAAGATTCTCTGGCACCTACTGTCTCAGTTCCATGCCACATCCTTGCATGTAAGCCAGTTGAGGGGTTTTGTGATACCAAAGTAGTTGTCTATAAATCTTTAGTAGAAATTAGCAAAACCCAAGAAAGACTATACTTCCTTGACATTCCAGGGTTGCGGCCAGTTAATAATGGCCTCAACCTTGTGGGGGTCTATGCAAATACCCTCCAGAAATATGATGACACCAAGATACTCAACTTCTTCCATGTGGAATGAACACTTCTTGGGTTTGGCATGGAGGTTGTGCTCCCAGAGGCATTCAAGGACCTGCCGGATATGCTTCCAGTGGTCCTCCTTTGAGTTGGAGTAGATGAGGATGTTGTCCAGGTAGAAGATCATGAAAATGTCACTCATGTCATGGAAGATGTCATTCATAAAGTATTAAAATATGGTGGGGGAGTTAGTTATTCTGAAGGGCATTATAAGGTATTCAAACAGACTATACTGCATGCAGAATGCAGTTTTCCACTCATGTCCCGAGGTGATGCATACATTGTTGTAGCTGGAGCAGAGGTTGATTTTTATGTAAATCTTGGTGCTGCAGAGTTGGTTGACCAAATTGCCAATGAGCAGAAGTGAGTAGCGGTTCTTCTTGGTGATCTTATTGAGTCTCCAGTAGTCAATGCAAAGTCAGAGTGAACCATCCTTCTTCTTGGCAAATAGAACTGGGGCTCTGGCAGTGGAGGCAGAGGGTCAGATGAATCCCTTTCTGAGCATTTCATCAAAGTAGTCTTTGAGGGCCTAGAGCTCAACTTCCGACATGTTGTAGACCTTACCAAAAGGGGGGTTGGCTCTTTCCTCAAGGTCAATCATATGGTCATAGGGGCAGTGGAGAGGAATTTCTTTGGCATTGCCTTCAGAGAATATGTCAGCAAATTTGTGATACTCTGGGAGAACTACTTCTTGAAGGATCTGTTCTTTGGTTTTCTTTTCCAGGGGGATAATATCCCCTTATAGGTGTTTTTCTAAAGGAGATGGTGAGGTGTGCAGCTGAAACATGGGAGTCCCATCTCTCATGAGACAGGCAAAGAGGGCAGCCCCAATGATTCTAATGTCAAGTGCATTCAGGTTGATCAGAGTCATGGGTGCATCAGCTAAAATGGGTGTGATGCATGTCTGGGACTGGCCTGAGTAGTTTGGCCCTTTGTGTCAGTCCCGGGGAATGTGGGGGTTGAGTGGGGGCCTTGCAAGTTTGGACAGGTATTGGTGGAGTATGGCTGAGAGGCATGGCAACTGCTTCAGGGGCATGGAGCACTGGGTTGCTTCTCAGGGCCTGGAGGTGTACAGTGGTCTGGGGGTGGTCTTCGGATCCTGGGAAGGTTATTGTGAGCATTTTCCAATTGATGTCAGAATTTATGTTGCATAGCCAGGGTAGTCCCAGCACTATCAGAGTTGACTTGTGGAGTCACGTGACCAGGAAGTTGGAGGTGAACTCGTAGCCATTATCCAGGGTCACATATCCTGAGTAAGACTTAAGGATGGGTTCAGAGGAGGAGGGGGTGCTGTCAAGGCATTGCAAGCTGAAGGGTTGGTCAAGGGAGTTATGAGGAAGGTTGAGGGCATCACTGATGAAGACTCTGGTAGCTCCACTGTCAATGAGGGCTGATATTGGTCCTGGGGTGCTGTTTAGCCTGGCATTGATGACAAAGGATTAGGATAAGCAAGAATGGAGCCCAGAGGGTGGTGGGGGCCCATCTAGGAAGTCTCTCCAGGTTGATTCTGGAGAGTGCAGGATATCAAAGGGGAGTTGCTGGTCATTGGGTGTTGGCTCCCAGGTCAGGCAGAGGGTGAGGTGTTGCCAGTTGATGCAGGGGTTGGTGTTTTGGAGCCACAGAAGCCCTAAGACCAGGGGTGTGGAGGAGTGGAGTTTGGTAACCAACATCTGGAGGGTGTGAGTCTGTCCATTGGCAAAAGTAACAGGCATACACATGAAGTGAGTGATGTCCCCTGCTGTAGAGGCATCCCTGTCAAAGAGGCAGAGCTGCACTAAGACTGGGAGTTGTTGGGCAAGTTCTAAGGTGAGGGCAAACCACACTTTGTCAATGAAGTTGTCTGTGGCACCACTGTCAATGAGGGTGTTGAGGAGGGTTCCAGAGGGGGTGAGGTGAGTTTTGAGGAGAAGGGAGTGCAAAGAGTGGGAGGGTAGGTAAGCCATGAAGGTGTCCTATGCAAGTGTCATAAAACAAAGATGTGAGACTGAGGTGGAAAAGATGTCAAGGTCAATTCCATGATTTAGGTGTCATGACCCCTTTTGGAGTCCCCTGGAACAACCCCGGAACCCCACCTGGGACCCTCTCCACAACACACCTTGCCCCCACAACTACCAACACTGCCATCAACTCGCATCACAAACCACCATCAGCCAACTCCCCGGGAACCCTGCTTCATGGACCCCAGGATCGACTGCCATCAACCACCGAATCACGCTACCCACTTCTGGCCATCACACATCATGATCCCCCCATGCCAATTGATCATGCACCCCACATGCGCGATCCCAGTATATAGTTCCGGCCTGCTACTCAATGCCTTCCGGAAACCATCCCAGACACCCTGGAACCCCAAGACCCGACCCTGTAGTACTTATAGCATAGTTCACCATTGTATTTGTTAGTCTTGATATTACCTGAATTGTTGCGTGCTCTTTGTTTGACTGGTATGCATTGACTGGCACACTTTGACTAGCATGCCAGAATAATTGCATGCTTTAAGTTTGGTATGCACTTCATGACTCTAAATTTACTAACCAGGTCTCGTCTTAGAACCTCCAGTTCCGACTCGACCCTTGCCAACTCTTAACCCCCACAAAACCCCGAAACCCCTGGGTCAAGTTCCATTTCCCCAGGACCACCCTCCCTATCTGCGTCTTGAACCCCGGAGCCTTAACCCTGGAGTTCCAGACACCCAGGTATTCGTAGATCAAGTCCGCCTTGTAAGGGCATTGCTTTCCTGGAAAGCCCCCAAATCAGTGGAACCTGACATTAGGGCATCTTCTGGATCTAAATTGCTGGATTGTTTTCTGAATATTTGTAGATGGCATCCTCCCCTTCAAAGGTCTAGGTGGCGTGTCCCATAACCTGTTGTTGAGGATACTTGGAGATGAAGTGGTCTTTCTCACCACAAAGTATGCAAACTCCCTCCTTCCTTCATTGTTTCTGCATATCCTTTGGAACCTCAATCCAGGGTTGTCCCTTTCTTGGGAGCCAGTTGGCCTGGAGGGCCTCTTTATCCCATTCATTGGGGAAGTCAGGACTCTCAAAGTCTTCTGGGGGTTTCCCGGGGCTTGGTGGGTTGTCTGGATCATTGGCAGTCATGGCGGCATTGAGTCAGGCCTGGGGGCAGGTGCCATTGCTGGGGTTAGCAATGGGTAGACCATGACTCACTGGGGGTCTGCTGCCAGGGAATATGGAAGAGTCATTGCTTTGGGTTTGGGGGTTGGGGTTTTTACTGGAGGACTACAGGGTTCTAGGGGGCTTGGAAGTTCAAGTACTCACTGCGGTCTTCCTAATATTGTTGGTCAATTTGCATGACAAGGGCCTTGTATCTATTGTAGGAAGGTTGTTTTGGGGTGAGTTGGAGGACATTCTTGATGCATTGTGGCAGTGCATAGCAGAGAGTATACCAGAGAGCACTATAATTCCAACCTGTCTCATAAGCTTCCTTTTTGAAACATATAATGAAGGTGGTGAAGTGCTCTTTGGAGTGCATCTGGAGGTTAAAGAGGTTGTTCTTAGCCTCAGCCATGGTGTCATAGATTCTGAACTTCTCAGAGAATTTGTTGACAAAGGCTTGCCAGTGAGAAAGTATTGGGTTATTGGGGTCAAACTGGATGAGGGCAGTATAGTGGTCAAAGGCAATCCCCTGGAGATACAAGGTGACAAAGGCTACCTAGGAGCTGTCAACCTGGAAAGTGAGTGGCTTTGCCTGAAATATATTAAAACATTGAGTGAGGAATGTATGCCATTTTTGGGAGTCCCAGCTTGTGAATGCATCAGGTTTTTGAATGTCCAGGTGCCCTTCGCAGACAAAGGTGTCATGAACGTCATTGAGTCTAGTGCCATTGCAGAGAGGGGGGCCAGTGTTATAGTAATAGTAGTAGTAGTTACCCTCTCCTCCTTATGGAGGGAAGGCACCAAGGGTGGGACCCCACCTACCTGGAGGGCCTCCTCTGGGTGGCTTACCTGGGAGTCCATGCCCAAGAGGTCCATTGTCCCAAAGGGGTTTGTTCTGACCAGGAGGAGGCCCAAATCTCCACACAGGTGGTGGCAGAGGTAGTTGGTGGGTGTTTGGTGGTGTCAGGTCAGTTTGAGGAGGGCCAGGTGCTGGGTCAGGTGCTGAGTCACATGGAGGACATTCAGTCCAGGAGAGTTATACTTGTATTGGAGGTCATGGGGGGTTTCATAGGTTGAAGTGAGGTGGCAGGTCATGGTGGAAGCTGGGTTTTGGAGGGGCCAGGGCAGACATAGGATGCTGTGCCGGGATGGTTGTGAGTGCAAGCATGGGGGGTTATTCATTATTGTCATGCATGGGCTTGTCAATGTAGCACAGCATGTTGTCCATGCTAGTGGTATCTGTCCAGGGTCTACTGGAGTTTGCTGGGGGTGGGGGTCAGACGTTGTCCATTTGTGGGAGCAGTTCCAGGGGTTTCTAGGGCTGTCCCTAGGTCTCAAAAGTGCTAGGGACGGAGTCAGCCCTATGGCAAATTGATAAGCCTACCATGTGGGCAGCAGGCTGATTGAATAGTCCTCTCACTGAGTTGAGGGACTGCAGTATGGCCAAGGCATTTTGTCATTCTTTCCATTGTTGTTGCTCTGGAGTGAAGACTGTGAAGGCTGCTGGAGCCAGTTTCAGGGGTTCCTGTTAGATATGAATTGAGCAACCCAGATCTGCAGGGTTGTTGAGGGGTCGAGGGGAGGGGGATGTATAGACTTTGTTAAGCAGTTGATGCAACTCTTTGTGGAGGACCATGTTTCATCTATACTTTACCATAGTCTGCTCTGAGAGTTCTTCTCATATGAGGTGATTCCCAAATTTGACCAAGCAATGGGCCCATTCTTCCAGAGTGCCTACAAAGTCATTGTATCCAAAATCTGTAAGTAGTGCCCTTGCCCACCTCGCAAAGTCCTCTGGTGAAATCCTGAGTGAGCATAGTACTTTGTCTCACTGTTGCTTATACTTCTCAAGGCATTGTCATCCTATGGGCATGGGAGGGGTCCTAGTGGGTAGAGTGATGGCTAGGTAGTGTCAAAGAAGGTAGTCGTAGTTGGGAGGTCTCCAGGGTTGGGGTGCAGGGTGCTGGTAACCATAATAGAGGGTGGGTGCAAAGGAGCCCTCATTGGGGGGTACCAGGCAAGGTCTGCTGAGAACTGGTGAAGTTTCCAGCAGGCTCCTGGAAATGCTCCTATACGAGGGGACCTTCATAGGTTGTGCCATGGCTAGGTTGGGTGGAGGGGCTCGGCTGACCAAGGGCCTCAGATTATAAAGGAAGGAGTTAGGAGCCCAGTGGCAGTGGAAATATTGGGGTTCGTATGGGAGGAGTGGGTAGGTAGGGTGGGGGGTCTGTGCAGAGTAATAATCTGGGACCAGATGCTTATAAGGGTTAGTCTGGTAACCTGTGGGGTAGTAGGTGTGAGTATATATAGCTATCAAGAACAGTGTAAGGAGGGAGTCTTAATATTATATCAGGTTCTGCTAAGTCGGGGGCCTTCTTGGAAAGCAATGCCCTTACAAGGCAGACTTGATCTATGGATACTCAGGTATTTGGAGCTCCGGAGCTTGGGCTCCAGGTTCAAGACATGGATAGGGGGTGATTCCAGGGAATGGAACTTGATCTGGGGCTTTGGGTGTTTTGTAAAGGTTGGAGATCGGAGGGGGTCAAGTCAGAACCAGAGGTTCTAAAACAAGACCCAGTTAACAAATTATAAATCACAAAGTGTGTACCAAACTTAGAGCATGCAATTATTTAGGCATGCCAGTTAGTGCATGCTAGTCAGTGCATACCAATTAAGCAAGAGGGCATGCAACAATTTAAGTAATATCAAGACTACCAGAATACAATGGAGAACTATGTTATAAGTACTACAGGGTTGGGTCTTGGGATTCTGAGGTATCTGGGATGGATTCCAGAAGACATTGAGTAGCGGGCAGGGACTGTATATTTGGATCACACATATGAGGCATGCAATCAATTGGCGCAGAGGGAGTTGTGATGTGTGATGGCCAGAAGTGGGCTGTGTGATCCAATCATTGCTGGTGGTCAATCACGGGGTCCATAATGCAGAGTTCCTGGGGGATTGGCTGATGTCAGTTGTGATGCATATGGTGGTGGCATCGGCAGCTGTGGGGGCAGGGTGTGTTGTGGGGTTGACAAGAGAGGGTCTTGGGTGGGGTTTTAGGGTTGTCCTGAGGGACTCCAGAAGGGGTCATAACAGATATAGACAATCAGTTCAGTATATTTTGTACTGAATATACAAAGCACCTCATGCCTTTGTCAATTAAGTGCTACTATATGTGCCATAACATAGTGTTAGGTCTTATTGACTCAGGAGCTTACTCTGTTGAGCAAAAATCTACTAGTTGAGTCTTACTAAAATGGAAGACTCACATAGAAATCATGGGTTAGTGCTGGAAATTAACACTAAGAAAGTTGTAAGAAAAAGAAAAGAGAAACAGTTTATGGGAAAGAAACAGAGAATATGGAGAAATAGAAATAGAATTAAGAAGTTAAAAAGAAAAAATAATGTAAATGAAATTGAAGATAGGTGATAAAAAATAGAGTTAAGATGAAGAATATGGAATTTAAATGGAGAATGTAAGTAGACAAATAAAATAGGAGTAGAACTAAACCAAAGAAGAAAGAGGAGAAGAAAAATAGAGAAGAATAGACTGAAGGTAAAGCAGAAGGAAGATAAAGAAGTAAGATAATAAAATAGAGCTGAAAGGAAAAACTAGAAAGATTTGGAAGATTGGAGCTGAGTTGAGTCTAGAGAAAAGAGATGGAATGGAAGAAAAACTTGAGGAGCTAGAAAAAGAGATAAGAAAAATAGACAAGATGAGATAAAGATGATAAAGAGTTGAGGAAGATAAAAGAGATTGATTTAGAAATAGAGATGTAAAGAGATAGAGTAGAGAAAGAAAAGACAAGGAAAATTAAGAGAAACTGAAAAAATTAGTAAAGTATAGGCAATATTAAGATTAGCATACTGACTACTAGGCTTCTTTTTAAGTATTTGTGGAGTATTTCAGTTCTTGAGAGTGATTGTATGCTGGAGGAAATTAAGCATTAGCAAGATTAAATAGCAAAATGATTATGTGGAAGTTAGGAATTGCAGTGCTATTGTGTAGAGTGGCATTTGTGCAGTGTCAAGAGTGATTTGACTCTATTGAGAGAGTTGGGCATAATTCAATTGTTAAGGAGTGGTGGCTATGGGGGGAGTTGGTAATTTTGGTGATTAGATCAGTGATGGTTAGATATTGGAAATGGAAAAAGGTGGAGATTAGTGTAGTTGTACTTAGAAAAGTGTAGTAATATCATAACATTACTCCCTCTTTTGCATTAAGACTTTAGAGATACTGATGTAAAATTAGGTTATTTGAATGAGTTTGAATAGAAGCAATCACAAATGAATTAGCTTTTACTAAGTTCTGAGGCTAAACTATACTTTACAAAGTACTTTTATAAAATATATAGATAAGTAATAGAGTTTATTGATTTTTCAGTCAATGCAATCTTGGTTATGCCAAAAGAAGTCCAGAAAGCATATCAGGCTATTGACTTGAGGTATATAAAATATATAGGTAAGTAATAGAGTTTATTGATTTTTCAGTCAATGCAATCTTGGTTATGCCAAAAGAAGTCCAGAAAGCATATCAAGCTATTGACTTGAGGTATATTACTGCCTTGAGCCTAAGATATCCACTTTCTGGAAATTCTGAATGCAAGCAATTAGCAACCTGCTGAATATCATAAAATCTCTCTCTATTTATGTTATTTCCCCTCTCTGTGATGTATGACATTTTCTAGTCATTTTGAGTCATTTTCCAGCTATTGGGCCTCCATTTTCCATTCTCAAAAGACTTGGTATAAATTCTTCTGGTTAAGAGAGGATTCTCTAATGTTTTTAATGCTTCAATTCTGTAAATTATCAATATTTCCCTCAATTCTTTTTGAAATGCCTCTAGACCTTTTTTATCAGATTTGAATTAATTAGATCTTTCTGGCAATACTAGACACAATAGGGTTTGGTGGCCTTTTCATTGAGATATAAGCATTTTACTGATACCTGCTCAATTTTCCCCAGCAGCTAAATTTAGCCTTTCCCATCAAATTGCTGATTCCTCTATCAGTTTGTCACAAAATGTCTTTGAATAACTTTTATTGTGTGTAAATTGATTAAGCAATTAAAATAATATCTAATATGTAGAGGTTTACATATATTTTCACTGAAATATGCCTATTTTATTGATAAGGTGTAATGCTTTCCTTAAAATAAGTCACCTGATCTCCAGAAACCTGAGCATAGTTATATAATCATAATCACATGATTGATTTGGGTGTGCATCAAATCAAAATACTAATAAGCTGATTTTCTCAATATCTAAGCCATTGATAAAGCTAATCTAACATAATATGGGAAGGGCTTTTTAGGGCAGCTCTGGCTATATCATTTGCCTACAGTTTTTAGCAGAAGTCTGTTTTATTCAGACTTTTTGATAATCAATAGCTTTATCTTGTCTTATTGCTAAGATAAACATATTAATATCATGGAAGTTTTATATATCTTTTAGAGGTGAGTAAATTTTATATTCATCTATTTGTCAGAGTTTACTGGGAAATTCTAGAATTTTTCATAGTTGCTCCTATATATGGCCTATATTGCTATTTCTTATCTTAGTATTTATACAATGCAGTTAAATATAAACTGTATTTTCTATAAGATTATATTGGAGTTGTTGGAGGTGAGGCATAAGTCCTATGCAACCTAGCTTTTTTGCCAGGTCTTGCTCTTTTTAACTTGCCTTATTCCTCAAATGAGCAAGCTAATATGTTACTAATTTCTAATCTTATAATGCCTATCATGGCTTTCCTTATTCTACCTATAATCAGCCCTCCTTTTCCCATTCCCTTTAGTACTCAGCCATTCTTTGGGGTATTGCCTTCTTTCTGTCTTTCCATTTTTGTATTTTATCTTATTCATCATCTTTTTCTTTATGAAGTTAAGGCTATGCTGGCTCATCTTTCTTCTTCATCTGGTCTTTTTTGCAAATAGTGTGTAGCCTATGCTCCAGTAGCCAGCATTTAGTTTGGATTCTTGCTTTTTCCTTGTTATTATTATCTATTTAAATAAATAGTGTTTTTCTTTCTCCAATTTTGTAAGAGTGATTAGAGGGGACTTGGTGAAAGTTGAATCTCTAGTGAGTTCAAGAAATAATGATGCAAAATTAGGTTATTTGGATTAGTCTGAATAGAGGCAATTATAAATGAATCAGCTTTCACTAAGTTCTGGGGCTAAATTACACTTTATAAAGTACTTTTATAAAATATAGTAGTGGATAGTAGAGTTTATTGCTTTTTAATCAATGCAACCTTAGTCACACCAAAAAAAGGTTTAAAAAGCATATCAACCTATTGACCTGAAGTATAATATTGTCTTGAGCCTAAGATATCCACTTTTTGGGGATTCTGAGCATAGGCAATCAACAACCTGCTAAATATTACAGAATCTCCCTTTATTTATATTATTTCTCCTCCCTGTAATGTGTGATATTTTTCAGTTATTCTAAGCTATCTTCTGGCTATTGAGCCTCTATTTTCTGGTTTCAAGAGACTTGATATAAATTTTCCTAGCTAAAAAAGGGTTCTCAATGTTTTTAGTGCTTTAATTCTGTAAATAATTAATATCTCCTTCAGTTTTCATCAAATGTCTCTAAATTTTTTTCATCAGGTGCAGATTGCTTAGACCTTGCCAACAATACTAGACACAATAGGGTTTAGTGGTCATTCTATTGAGATATAAGTATTTTACTAAAGCTTGCTCAATTTTCCTCAAAAACTAAATTTAGCTTTTTTCATCAAATCACTGATCCCTTTATCAGTTCATCATGGAATGTCTTCAAACAACTTCCATTGTGTGCAGATTGATCAGACAATTAAAATAATACCCAATATATAAGGATTCACATATATTTCTGCTAAGATATGCTCATTTTATTATTAATGTAATGCTTTTTTTAAGATAAATCACCTGATTTTTAGAAATCTGAGCATAATTACATGATTATGATCTTATAATTGATTTGGGTATGCATTAAATTAAAATACTGATAAGCTGATTTCTCAACATTTAGGCTACTGATAAGGCTAATCTAATATGATATAGAGAAGGCTTTTTAGGGCAGCTCTAGCTATATCATTTGTCTACAGTTTTTAGCAAAAGTCTGTTTTATTCAGACTTTTTAATGATCAATAGCTTTATCTTGTCTTATTGTTGAGATAAACATATTGATAGCCACCACTTTTTAATGACTGAATTATATGCAACTCCCTCAATAAGGTCCAATCACTTCTAACACTATGTAAATGCTACTCCACACAATTGCTCCATAAGTTTTAACTCTTGCACAATCATCTCACTACCCAATCTTACTAACATTCAATTTTCTTTAGCCCACAATTACTTTTAAAGCCTAAGACATCCTGCAGATACTTAGGAAGAAGTTTAATAGTCAGTATACTAGTCTTTATATTGCTATACTTTGCCAGTCTTTTCTATCTCTCAGTTTTTCTCATCTTTACTTTTCTTTGTTCACTCTATTTCTCCTCTGCCTCTATCTCTAAATCAATCTCCTTTCTTTTCCTCAGCTCTTTTTTATTTCTGCCTTGTTTTGTTTATTTCTCCTCATCTCTATTTTTAACACCCTTCAGCTTCATTCTATTGCTTTACTTTCTCCTCTTTTTTTTACTTTACTATTAGTCTATTCCTTTCTGTTTCCTTCCTCCTCTTTTTCCTCTAATTCAGTTCTACTTTCATTTCATTTGCTTATTCACAACCTCTATCTCAATTCCATATTCTCCATCTCTATTTCTCTACTAGCTATCTCTAATTTCATTTACACTATCCTTCCTTTCAACTCTCTAACTCCATTCCTGTTTCTCTATATTATCTGTTTTCTTCTCATAGTTTCTTCCCCTTCTGTTAGATTCCACTGACTTGGAGGCTCACTCTGTTGAGTGGGAACCTACTAGTTGGGTCTCACTAGAAAGAAAGACCTTATATAGAGACTAGAGATTAGCACTGGAGACTAGCACTATGGAGATAATAAGAAAATAAGGAGGAGAAGAGACTATGGAAAGAAACAGATAATATGGAGAAGCAAAAATAGAGTTAGAAAGTTGAAGAAGTAGTATAAAGAGAATCAGAAATAGATAGCAAAAGAATAAAGTCAAGACAAAGATTGTAAGTTGGTGAAATAGAAATAGAGCTGGACTAGAGAAGAGAGAAATGGGGAAAAATAAAGAGAAATGGTCTACAAATAACATAAAAGAAAGATGAGAAAGTAGATGAGAAAATGGAATTAAAGGAGAAAAATTAGAAAGATTTGGGAGATCAGAGTAGAGTCAAGTCAAGGAGAAGAGTTGAAGTGAGAAGAGAATTTAAGGAGCTAAAAATGAAGATAAGGAGAGATAGATTCAGATATAAAGGTGTAGAAAAGATAGAGTATGTAAAAAGTATAAAAGACAAGAAAAATTGAGAGATAGGAGGAACTAGTGAAGTATAGCAATATCAAGACTTGTATACTGATTACTAAGCTCCTTCCTAAGTACTTGCAAAATGCCTCAGCCTTCAGTAGTGATTATATGCTGGAGGAAATTAAGCATTAGCAAAATCAGTGTTAAGATAATTGTACAAAAGTCAGTACAATCATGTAGAGTGATATTCATCATGCAGTGTTGGGAGTAATTAGGCCCTATGGAGAGAGTTTTGGGCATAATCTAGCCATTGAAGAGTGGTGGTTTCAGGAAACTTGGTGATTTGGGGAGACTCAGTGATCTTGGTAATTAGATTAATAATAGTTGGGAATTAAAGATAGAAAGATATGAAAGTAGATGTAGTTATACCTAAGGGAGTGTGGTGGTGTCATGACACCTTCTCACTCTCTTACAATCCCCTTAATGCTAGTCTCCAGTACTAACTCCTAATCTTTATATAAATCTTCCTTTTCAGCAAGACTAGACTAATAGGTTCTTACTCAACAGAGTGAGTCCTCAGATTAGCAAAATCTGACAGAAGAGCTAGGAAGCTTGGAAAGAGGAGTATACTATGCAAATATCTAGGGTGAGTACTAGTGCATGTAAGTGAGTATCTGGTATGAAGACTTTAGAGTTAATACTATAATTTAGCATGTTTTCAAGATCTGCTAAATTACTGTCTCATTTTCTATATACTGAAACTTGAACTTGTCTTTGTCAATAATTCAAAAAACATGGTCTAAAGCACTTTATTCAAGGCAGTCCTATACAAAGTGACCTGGTTTTCTGTATAATAGGCACACACCTTTCTTTTTACAAAGCTTCTTCATTTTCTCTAGTACTGCAACCCAGGAGTAATGCATTGTATCTTAAATTCATTATTATTGAGTTTGTCAGGGTTGTTAACATCTAGTATGTCTTTGTATTTATTTCCATTAGCTATTGGTGAATTATGCATTTAGCAGCCTAAATGTAAGTTAGGAGGTGGTTTCAGAGTAATTCTATAGAGTCTAGGATTAGCCAGGTTTTCTTAGAGACAAGAGTACTAATTTTAGGGTTGCTATTTTGTACTACCATTAGAGATTGGGCCTCCTCCAAATTGTCACACAAGAGATTGTCCCACTTGGTCTTTTCTATGGTGTTGGTTGATTTGTGTAACAAGATTTTTAAGGCTATCATACATGGTCTGCTTCAGGGCAATTCAGAAAACCTCACAGATATGTTTAGAAAGGACTTCATGGAGCTAAAAATATAAAGCATTGTAATTTCAGCTGGTCTTATAAGCCTCTCTCTTAAACTGTACCACAAAGGCCATGAAGCATTTCCTAGAGCTCATTTGGAGTGATACCAAGTTTCTTTTGGCTTTTACAATAATATTGTAAACTTTAAACTTATCAGAAAATTTAGTTGCAAAGGCTTTCTAATCTGAAAACAGAGGATGTTGGAAGTTGTATTGGAGCAGCACAATGTAGTAGTTCAAGGCAATCTCTTTATAAGAAGAGGCAAAAGCCTCTTAAGCTCTGTTAGAGGCATATATGTAGATTTTACTTTGGAAGGTGTTTAGGCATTGCATAAAATTTGCCACTTTCTGGTATTATGACTGCTAAATGGCACCAGTTTTTGAATGTCCAGATGCCTTTCATATGCAAGTGCATTGCAAACTTCCTTCTGATCTCTGCTACTAGTAAGAGGCTTTCCAGGATGATAATAATAATAGTAATTATTTCTGAGGCCTCCTAAAAGGAGAAATGCACCAATAGCTTAGTCTCCAGCTATTTGTTGTTTGGGGGTCCTCTGCTAAAGGATCTATAATCTAAGAGTTCACCATTTTTTAAGAGTTTAAGGGCCTAGTTTAGAGGAGGAGAGCCATTTAGAAGAGGAATGAGAGTGAAACCTGAGAAGAGATTGGGTTCTGGAAGTTCTTAGGGATTTGGAGAAGAAATTTAAGTTGTGGAGGGGTGCATTTTACAAGTGGTGTTTGCTTAGTGTTATATAAGTTGAGGTAAGGAGAAGGGTCATGCAGTTTTAAGTAAAGCAGGCATGTAGAATGGTTTAAGGGCTTATTGACATAGCTAAGTATGTGAGTGAACTCCTCATCATTGTTACATACAGGATGATATTTTTCAGATGCAGGGATAGAGAGTTTTTCCAGAACTTGTTTCTATATATAAAAAGCATTAATATCTAAGACTGAGTTAGCCTAGGAATGTATCAACAGCTCTATCTCATGTGCAGCTGCCTAGTTAAACAGCCTGCTAATAGGGCTACATCCTTGAAGAAGAGTGAAGGCAGTGTCTAGATTCTGCTGGTAGCATTAAGCAGGTCCTGGAGAGAGATCATTCATAAGTTTTATTACTTTTGAAGGTTCTTGGCATTGCATATGAAATGAATAGGCTAAATTCTCTAGTTTTTAAATCTTCCTAGAGATGGAGAGATATAAATCCTATCAATTAGGCTATGCAGCTCCTTCTGTAGCATTAAATCATTCTTGAGAATCTGAAGGGCCTGGTTTCCTTACTTCTGAAATTTGTAAAACATCAATATTTGGTCAACCCAGATTTTGGAGGTGGCAGTGGTAGTTGGCTGCTCCAGGCTCTGCAAAAGAGCTTGAGCACTTTAAAAAAACTCTAATTTTGAGATTCAAAGCTTTTTGGGAATTTTGTTACACTGCTATGTGTAGGTTTCTATTCATTCTTGCTGCTAAGGCAGAAGATTCCTCCTAGCTCCAGATATGTTCTCTTGTCTGAGGAGCTGTATAGGGGCCATGGCTGCAGAGGCAGTTGAAAGTTCTAAGGAAGAAGGCTGTGGGTATATAAAGGTGATATAGAGCTAGTACTCATAACCTTAGAGTAGTACTAGAGCAGCCATAAAAGAACCAGTGCAGGCTAGCACCAAAGCAGGCCATGGAGCCAGAGAAGCTACTAGGAGTCCTCCTATATATGGTTAAATAGAGAGCCTAAATATGGACTGCTATTAAGT
>QLON01000429.1:0-42000 GCA_003313675.1 Termitomyces heimii | reverse complement strand
GGTAATATTTGTATTGTCATCATTATCATCAATTGTGAATGGATTTGAAGCTGATGTTGCCTTGATCTGGTCAATCGACGTGAGATCTTTGTTTCTTGCATTATACATGACTGGTTGAACTTTGTTTGTTGGAGGTTGATCCTCATGGCGCTCTATAAATCATACATGGTGTGACTCATGGATCCTTCTAGTTCTTGGATCATAGCAGCAGTATGACTTTGAATTCCTTCTGTAACTGATGAGAATATATTCTGTTCTGCATGTGTTGAGTTTCAGGTTATGCTGATCTAGTGTGAGGACAAATGTGCAGCAGCCAATCTTTTTCATGTAAGTGTAGTCAGGCTTCCGCTTATACCATAGTTCAAACAGTGTCTTTCCTCCAAGTGACTTTATAGGCATTTTTGAGTGCAGGTGAGTGGCCGTGAGGTAAAATTTGTCCCATAATGATTTAGGACACTTAGCTGCCAGTCTCATCGTTCTTGCCTTTCCCAGAAGCATCCTGTGCATTCTTTCTACATGTCCTATGTGTTGCAAAGTGTATGGGGCACTGAATTCATGTCTTAAGCCCACTGAGGCAAGCCATTTCTCCATTTGATTGTTCTTGAGCTTGCCGTCATATCCTGTTTGATAGGTCTTTACACACCTTCCTGTTTCCAGTTCTCTTTCTTTTTGCCAGGTTTATAGTGCTGAAAATGCGTCGCCTTTTGATCTGAGTGATATGAACCACAGCATGTTGGTGTAATCGTTGACAATGTCCATAATGTATATATTTCTGGTATGTGATTGCATATGCATAGGCCCAGCTAAGTCTACCCATATGATTTTTAACATCCCAGTCGCTCTATGCCCTTCCTCCCACACTTTGAGTACTGGTGACTTTATCTGTTTACCAAGAATACAGAGGTCACATTTAGGTAGTGCAAGGAGGGGGACGTGCAGTGTACTTGGGAGTAGACCAGTACAGGCCATCTTGGCGATGACTTGGTAGTTTGCATGACCGAGTCTCCAATGCCAAGTGTCAACATTGAACAGGTGTTGTGCAGTGAGGGCATGTTCAACTAGTGCATTCTGCAAATTGAGCATGTAGAAACGGTGTCCTGGGATGAGCAGTTCTGATGCCAGGAGCATCCTGCTGGTATCATCTAGAATGGTGACTCCTGTGTTGCTGAAGGTGATTGAGGCATGCATGCCCATGACTAGTGCCAAAACAGATATGAGTTGGATGGTGGAGGTAGGTATGTACAATGCGTTCTTCAATACTATTTTAGCCTTGTTCTGGATGTGTAATTTGATTGTTCCTACACCCAGCACCTCAATGATTGTTCCTACACCCAGCACCTCAATGGACGTGCCTCCAATGCCTTTGACTGCACGTGGCGGGGTAGCCTGTAATGTGATGAAGTTGGATCTGCAGGGAGATATGTGGACCGTTGCTCCTGAGTCAAGGTAGAATGGTTTTTCATTCAGGGATGAAAGGAATGTGCATCCTTGTTGATTCAGCGGAGTGATTTCCGTGGTGGCTAGGATGGTCTCATGTCCTTTGATGAGATAGTCATTCCAGTTGATGGATGTTTGGAGTTTGCTGCTGGCGTCATTGAGGTCAACTTTGGTTGCTATAAACCCTTAATACTCAAAGAAGTCTGTGGAATTAGTTGTTGTAGCTGATGCGATGCCTGCAAACTTAGTCATTTTCATGGTCGTGGTGTCTGCTTCTTTAGCTTTGAGTTGGATCTTTTTGAGATGTGATACGTCGACTATGTAAGCTTGCCCATCAAGCCCCTTGACCGCAATGCTGGCCTTCACTGCTCCTCCTGTCTTTGCATTGTTATTTGGTTTCGCTCCTCCTCGTGCAGCTCACCATGCAGTTTTGGACTCTTTAATTGTTTTTCTGGCCATGCCGCCACCAGGTCGAATACACCACTGCTTGGTGTGGCCGCGGCATGGAAAACCAAGCCCAAAGCATAGGTCGCAGCAGGACCATCCGGGTCCATGATTGTGCATGCCGAGGATGTTCTTTGTTGCAATGAGGGCAGTGTCCAAGGTGGGCTTAGCAAGGGTGGCAAGGCTGTCGATGGTCTGGAAGAGTTTCTGAATCTCGACTGAAGTGTAAGGCTTCATCGCCATAGAATCAGTGAGCCCACGTGACACCTGGGTTTAGACAGACTCAAAAGCTTTGTCATTAATTGAGTTGAGGAGTGCAATGCATTTGAGGAGGTCCTTGTTTATAGCCCTGATGGCAAATGCATGGTCAATGAGCTCACATATTTTCCTGGCTGTGGCGTTGATGGGACTGAATATGGGAGTGTATATAGAAAGGGCTTCACGGATGAGGGCCACCTGCTTCATGGGTCCCTCACTCTGTGTGTGTGCCTTTAAGGCATTGTAACATTCCTTGGCTGTGCTGTCAGTGGTGAGTCCTTCTTGTTCAGCATCAGATATGGCTGCTCGGATTATACTGATGATGAGGTTGTTGTTGGCCAACTAGTTAGAATATGCAACCAGTTCTGTGATGTGGTTTGGCTCAGTGATCAGCCGCTCGGGTTTTATCTCAGGCGCAAAGATGTATTAGTCCAGGCCAGTTTGCTGTAAGAATATTTCCAATTTATTTGACCACTTCAGGAACTCACCTGTAGCACAGTCAAAAGGGGTCTCTGACACCGGCCAGTGTGCATTGAGTTTGACTGTGTGGATGCAGGGGTAAACGGTGTTGTTGGCTAACATGGATGTGTTGGAAGGGTCCAATCCCATAGCAGAGGTGTTCAAAAGAGAGGACAAAGAGATGGAACAAGGTGTGTGAAGATAAATGGGGATACGCTAGTAGGGTACGATCAGCCGGAATCAAATGTCTGCGCGTTGTGATATTGGTAAAAGGTCAAAGTGATCAGTCAGAGCTAAGAGTGCCATGAGTGATTCTACAACAGTGCAGTTAGGTTGTTCGAGTCAAATGCAGTTGGTTGCTCAGAGTGCGTAGTAGCAAGGTCCCATAACCTGTTAGAATTAAATGCTGATACAACCTCAGTTCAATATACAGTTGACTAAGATTTATTGTATTGTACCTAATACAACTTTACACAATGTGGAATAAGTAAATAAGTAAGTGTGTGTATGAAGGTATGATGATTTCTGGAGACTCACCCTCAGTTTAATATACAGTTGACTGAGGGTGTGGTATTGTAGGGTGCTACTATAAATATGAGGTAGGGACAAAGGGAGCTTTGTTCCTAGTGTAATTGCAATGGAGCAGTGACAGTGGCCACTAGTGCAATTGTTTGTGTGATATATAATGAGGGATTGTCCCTGATGTGATTGCAGTGAAGTAGTGGTGGTGGCAGTGCGATTGTATGTGTCATGGAACAAGGGATTTGATCGAGGTTGAGGGGCTGTTATCATTGTGGGTGCATGAGTGCTAACACATCCAGTCTTCAATGTGGTGAAACTCTCTCCAGCATCTAAAGATCTAATCCCAGGTTGATGCCCACAGCCACCTCTACCTCCAGTTCTAGTTAACAACTAAGAAGAGTATGAAGTGGAACAGATCCTTGACAGTTAACTCTTTAGAAACAAGCTTCAGTTTAAGGTCAAGTGGAAGGGCTATAGAATCAAAGATATCTTCTAAGAGCCACAAGAGAATGTCCATGCCCCTGCCTTGGTTTGGAAATTTTATTAGCAGCATTCCAATGCTCTTTGAGCAATTAGAGGTCTTTATTCTCTAGTTATTATAATATTGTTAATACATATTCTAATACACTTTGGATCTCCCTCTGCCAGCTGTGTAACTGAGCTATAGCCTCCAGAGGTCACCCTTATACCAATGTATATATGCCAATGTGCATAGCAATTAAAAGTGCTCTAAGATAGTTATTATTAATAACCTTTTATTTGGAATGCATAATACTTGATTATTACTCATGTTTGTAATATATATTATTTTGTTATCAATATAGAACTGTGAATGGTTCTCCACATAGGCCATAATCTCTATAGTTAATTGATTCACAGCATATTCTTGCTACATTTCCTGCCTAAAGACATGATCTTCTAATAACATTAGCATCACATCTCCTTCAAGAGGCTAAGCCACCTCTTATACTGTGCATACTACCTCCAATACTACATTTGCAGCCAATTGCTGCACTTTTACTTGACACTCTTTTATTTTTTTATGCAATTACATTTGAATCTTTATATTCTTTAACTCCACCACATGTTTCTTTAGTTTTTAGAACTGATAAATGAGCAGATCCTCACTCTCTGAGTCTATAAAATAATCTGCATTCATATACTCACTGGGTTGGTAACATTTTCCATGCTGATTGCTCTCAAAATATTAAGATAAACAGTTTGCTATCTTATTCAATTTATTTTTTTCATAAGTGATGTTAAACTAATAGCATAACAAGTAATTTATTCATTGATATAAACTCCTTGGCCAGCAAGTCTGCCAAATTGGTCTCTAACCAAACATTGCCTCTATATCTGTCTTTGAGGCATTATAAATTAGCTATACACTAGCCATATTGATTTCTTAGTTGTAGAATCTATCAGTTGAATTATTAGTGTTTTTGCACAAATCTATTTGATTATTTTGAAGCACTGCTGGTATAGCAGGTTTCAGTGAAATGGTGCTCTCATTCTGGATTATAGCCATTAGTAGCTCAGTATAAGCTAATATATCTAGCAAGAAATTGCTAATATAATTAATTAGCCCTATAAACTGCTAGATAGTGTTATAATTTCATAATACTTGCCACTCTTAGATTCTATTAATCTTTTTCATTTTTAAGTAGATACCCTTATTATTGATTATATATTCAAGGCAGTCTACTTTATCTGCATATAAATTGCATTTCTTTCATTTAAAATAGAGCTGCTACTTCTTTAGTTATTCAAAGATAATCTTCAAATGAGCTTCATGCTTCTTTATGGAGTCTAAAAATATAAAAATGTCATCTAAGTAGATGTATATGAACTTTCTAATAATGTTTCAGAGTTTCAGAATATAAAGGTCATTAACCTCTAAAAGGTGGCCAGAACATTACAATCTCCAATTTGCATAATATTGCTTATAAATATTCTTAATGGAATGAGAATAATATTTTTGGAATATCTATTATTTATATATATATTTGTTCATATATATCTATGAGATATATCTTTGACCTATATTTTGCTTTTGCAATATTTTTGTGAATAACCTTATTAGTTTTTTAACTATAAATCTGCTTAAACTTGCTTTTTATTATTAGTATTTCTAGCATATTTACTAGCAACATTGCTATTTGGTGAGTCTACTCTAGCTTATCCTCTATAATTGCTTTCTCTTGATCTTCTAGTTACATCAAAGTATAATAACACTTAGTAGCATATTGATAATGTAGTTGTCTATTAACATCCTTTAATATTACTTTCCTAGCATCTATAGCTATGCCATTAATAATCACTTTATCATTTACAAAGTCAAGTACTACTCTTGTTTCTCTATATAAAAAAAATTCTAATATTGTATCATAGTAATTAAAGTTTGCTATATTAATATACTGAACTATATTTAACTCTAAGGTAGTTACTTTAACTTTAATTCCATATTGAATTATTGAATAGCTACTAAATATTTCTAACTAAAGTGTCAATAGCTCTTTTAGCTCATATACTTATATTTTATGCATATACACAAATTGGGATATTATTCTTACAGTGATACTTTCTAAGTCCCATAAAGTTCAGGCCAGATAGCCTTCTATATTCATATAGCTAACTAGGCATTATTTCTTTGCTTGTTATAGCTTTAGTCTATTTAGCTTCTCTAGTGCTTTATGCAAATAAACTTTATGCATTTTAACCTAGCAATTGCAAATAGTTTACTCCTCCTCAAGAGCCTTAATTATTGCTATCAAGTGCTCTAAATTACTATTTTAGCAATAATAGTTATTGTTATATATATCCACTATTATCAAGAAACTCCTCATTTCTTTCTTTTTTCACTCCTTATTCCTTTACTCTCCTGTCATTTATTCTTTTATTTCTTCAGTCATTCTCTTATTTTACTACTTTTATTCTTTTAACATTATTTGTTAGTACTATTTTCAGCTTTTAAGGTGCTCCAGTTCTTTAATTACTATTCAAATAAGTGGCTAAGAATAATAGAAGTTAGTTAAACAATTCTTTTGTTAAAAGTTATACATATATTTGAAAAGCATTTTATATCAGTATAATATAAGCAATAATCAAGTTATATGCTAAAATCATAAACATTAGTTATAAGAAGTAATATCATTAAAAGTTACACTTACATTTGTAAATTATTGAGAATTTCTTGATAAACAATATTTGCAGTCCTTTTTGATGTATTCTCTGGTGATACAATTACCTTAATTCAATCTTCTGAAGTGCATCAAGAGAATGCAATATAAAGTTGACCATGTGCAAGAATTGGTGTTTGCAAATCCAATCCAACTTGTTTCTGCTGCTCTGTAGCTATAGCCTGCTCTTGTTGCCTTTTCTGCTCTTCAATTATAGCAATATGTCTCAGCCTTTGTTGCTCTTGAAATACTGCTATAGGCATAGAATTTAGCAAAGGAGCATTTCTACATCTCCTAATTATAGAAGCAAGTAAAGGTGGCACCATTCTAAGTATAGGATTCTGCAAAGGAGCATCCCATTCTTTAGGTAAAATAGTTTCAGGAATAGCCATGATAGATTCAGCAAAAGAAGCTTGATTAAGCTTATTGCTTACTTCATGTACAGCAACAGGTAAAGAAGGCACAATTCTAGACAAAGAGGCTCTATATGCAAGAATAGCTAAAGGTGGCACTATTCTAGGCATGGAATTTTGTAAAGGAGCATCTCATCCTTCAGGAAAATAGTTTTAGGAATAGCCATAGCAAATGGATTATTAATAACAGCAGACTGTCTAGTCTGATTATTAATTCCAGATTCTATACTCCCAAGGTCTAATACTTTTAGCAGGCAAAACTCTTCTAGAAATAGCTATAGCAAAAAATCATCAGGAACAGCAGACTATTTAATCTGATTATTAATCCCAGACCCTATACCTCTAGTTTGATTATAAGCTTCAGATTCCATACTCCCAGATCTAATACTTCCAGATTCAAAGTGAAGAGGTGGCACAACCACAAAATTGATTTTAATGTTTCTATTTGCATAACAATTATTAGAATTAGTCATTTGTAACTGTTAAAGTCTACTTTGAAGTCTAGCTTGTTGCCTCTGACTCTTAGGAGTACTGGGTGAGCTCCTGTTAAAAGAAGTAGTTAAAGATTGCCTGAAATAAATATCAACTTTTAAGCAATTTAATGTTTAAAAAACATGTAAAAATCACTTACATAATGAGATATTCAGTATGTTAACAGTTCAATATGGTTAAAGTTTTACTAATAAGCTGAATTTAATGTTTATTAATATCAATTAACTAATAGATAGGCCAATACATACATTGTTGTGTAATTTCTTTCTATATAATTAAAAACCTGCAATATTTGGTCTTATTATATTATAAAACACCTGTGGCATAAAAAACAGTGTCCACTAAATTGCATTTGGCCTTCCTCATACTGGAAAACTCCCAGACACCTGCCACACATCATTAAACAATATTATAAATACTAAAACTATTGAATATACATTTTTTTTTACTATTTTAAATGTAAAAATAAGCAAATTCACACTTTTACTAAAATTTTGAGGTCATGGTCACATCATGTGCAATTCATCATGTGACATGTCACATATGGCTGGACAATTCAAAGTCTGCCTTATTTGTCAGCCTTAGTCAGAGATGATAAATTTTAATCAATACATCAAATTCCTAGAAATTGTTGCATATATTATAGATAAGACACTTAGAAATATAGCTCTGCAGGCTTAATCTGCAGGGAATCTACCTCAATAGAATAAAATAAGAAAGAGATGCACTTTAGACAGTCATAATCTGCATCTGAATCTGATATATTAAGAATAAAAGAAAAAATAAGGATAAATTTAAAGCTTCAATGGGTTTAACAGTAGGCAAGGGAAATGGAGGATGCCAACTCTAGGAAAAAGTATATTAGACTTGACCAAAACCAAGAAGAGATAATAGCTAAGGCTCAATAGAATATGGCAATGAAAGAGATAAATTGGGTAAATAATTAATTTAATAGAATATATAATGCTATTATTAATACTGAGTTTAATATACACTACATAACAGAAAATAAGCAACTACAAAAAAGCAAAGAAGCTAACTCAGGGAACTGAATAGAAGCTAACATATTCAAAGATAAAATAGTATCTAAACTATAGGCATATTTACTAAGAAAATATGAAGACTACCAGAATACTGCAGTACAGGAACTAAAGATGTTCCTAAAGGAGTGAAAGTCAAAGCCAAAAACTGGTTCCCATTCAATAGATAGGAGAATTAAGAAGATATTAATTTCAAAAAGCCTAGCTCTTGATAATATAACTAAAGTAGAGGCAGAGATACTCCCATTAACTGAATCTTGAAAGAAAGCACATTGGGTAAACTATTTAGTAGAATTGGATAGATATACAATAAAATCTTAAATTGAGAAGAATTAATAGACAGTTACTTCATTGAAGTAAAAAGTTATAATGAAGTCAGTTAAATAGATAATTTTGCTAAGAATAGTGAATTCAACCCCTCATATAATAAAACATTGGGAAATAAAGGTGTAATAATAATAGCACTGATGCACTTTTATTTGTTTAAACTATTAATATATGAGGTTGAGCTAGATTTAAGCAAAGCTATAACTTATGCTAAAGATATAAGTCATAGCTCATTAATCAATATATAATGTAATAGTTAGAATTGGGCTGATGACATAATTCTGACTAAGGCTGACCAATAATTTTCCTTTAAAGAAAAATGATTACTAAGTGCCTACTTTCTATTCAAAAAGTCTGAATTACTTTATTTTTACTCATATAATAGTAAAGAAAATATATAATTGACATTTTAAATACTTATATTATTATTTAATAATGTGTGCCAGGTATCTGGGGGTTTGCAGACATCAGAAAAGCCAAACACAATTTAGTAAACACTGTTTTTCATGCCTTGAGTGTTTTTTGACTAAATAAGACTAAATATTGCAGATTTTCAATTATATAAAAAGAAACCACATAACAATGTATGTATTGGCCTATCTATTGATTGATTAATGTTAACAAACATTGAATTCAGCTTATTAGTGAAATTTTAACCACATTGAATTATTAATATACTGAATATTTTATTATGTAAATGATTTCTATATATTTTATAAGTAATAAACTGCTTAAAAGTTAATATTTCAAGCAATCTTTAACTACTCCTTCTAACAGAAATCTACTCAGTACTTCTGAGAGTCAGAGGCAACAAGCTAGACTTCAAAGTAGACTTCAACAATTGCAAATAACTGATTCTGATAATTATCATGCAAATAAAAGCAATAGATTTAATACTGTGATTGTTTCACTACTTTATTTTGAACTTGGAGATATGAAATCTGGGGATATAGAAACTGGGAGTATGAGATCTGGAAATAATAATCAAACTGCTTTTAACTTTTTAGAAAGGCCTATTAGACAATCTGCTATTATTGATGACCCATTTTCTATAACTATACTTAAAACTCATTTATTTAAAGAATAAGATGCTCCTTTATAAAACCCTATACTTAGAATAGTGCCAACTTTACCTTTTTCTATGTATAGAAGAGATAATATGCTAAGACCAGTCACTTAATGAAATTATTTCTACTATGATTATATTACTACTTTACATTGGGCTTGGGAATATAGAATTTAGAAACATGGAAACTAGGAGTATTAAATTTAAGAATAATAATCAAACTGCTTCTGGCTCTTCAAAAAGGCCTATCAGACAATCTGCTATTTTTAATGACTCATTTTCTATAGCTATATCTGAAACTCATTTACTTGAAGGATGGGATGCTCTCTTAAAAAACTCTATACTCAGAATGGTGCCACAACCTCCACTGGCTTCAGCACTTAAAAAAACTAGAAATGCTCCTTTATAAGGTTCTAACCTTATTATAATGCTACTACAACCTGCTTTTTTTACAAGAGAAAATGTAGTTTATAGAAATATAATTGCAAATTACCAAATTAGATATAAACAAGTACTAGCAGTAATATAAGAGCAGCTAAGGTTGAGATATATTGCTACTGCTGAAAAGTAGAAGAGGCATTTATAGCAAACATAGGCAGTGTCACAAGAGGATCAAAGACTTAGACATGAAGAGGAAGAGAGGCAATAATAAGCATTGATTATTTTATATCAAGAAAAGCAGAAAAAAGAAAGACAAAAAGATGAATTCAAACCAAAGGTGTGGCTAATCTAATTGTGAAAGCTGCTTCAACTAATAAAAGTTAATAGCATATAGATCTTAACTCTAAATATAGGCCTTTGAATAAAGCTATAGCTCAAAGAATTTTTTAAAGCTGGGAATAGCAACATGCAGCTGATTTGGAAGAGGATTTTAATAGCTTAGGCTTTTAAAGTGGATTAGCTAAATGCATTTATATTATACTCCATTGCACTATATTATTATCTTTTCACCTGAAGAGCCTGGCTTTCACTTTAATATTGCCTCTCATCATGGATCAGAAGATTAATGAAGAATTACAAATGTTATATGAATTGCATATTATGTATATAGGCTTTAACAAAGATCTTTGAAAGCTAATGCTGCATTACTTTAAAATAGCAGATTATTTCAGCAATATATTGTGGATGCATAAGCTTCAATTGAACAAGCCAAGCTTAACTAGGTCAAATCAAATTAGAAGAAGATTAAGGCTAATTTCTATTAAGAAGTAATTAATGCTGCAACTAGAGATGAAGAGTTACTATTAGAAAATGACCCATTTGGAAGTTCCTTACTCTATGTTTCCTTCTAATTTTTAGGCCTTTTCACTTTAATTCACTTGCTGCTGAGTGCCTTTATTAAACTCCTTCCTGGCTAGAATATGCTTTATTTATTATCTGTAATCTTTACTCATTACTATAGTTTTTCCACATTTTTAAGATTCTTTAAAACTGATTTTATCTTAATAACAAAGGCTGGTAACTTAAGCTAACTAAGAAAGTTATTAGAAATCAGACTGTTGATGCAAAATTAAGTTATTTAAATTAGTTTAAATAGGGGCAATTACAAATGAATTAGCTTTTACTAAGTTTTAAGGCTAAATTATACTTTACAAAGTACTTTTATCAAATATAATAGTAAATAATAAAGTTTATTGATTTTCAATTAATGCAACCTCAGTTGCACTAAAAAAAAGTCCAACTAATATATAAGATTAATGACTTAAAGTATACTTTTGCCTTTAGCCTGAGATATTTATTTTCTGGAAACTTTGAGCATAGACAATTAATAATCTGCTTATATTACAGAATTCTCCCTCTATTTGTATTATTTTTCCTTCCTGTGATGTGTGACATTTTTCAATTATTTTAAACTATTTTTTGGTTTTTTAGCCTCTATTTTTTAGTCTTAAGAGACTTGGTATCAATTTTTCTAGCTAAAAGAGAATCTTTCATTATTTTTAATGCTTTAGTTCTATAAATTGTCAATATCTCCTTTAGTTCTCCACTAAATATCTCTAATTTTTTTTTATAAGATGTAAATAAATTAGATAATTCTAGCAATTTAAAATATAATAGAGTTTGGTGAATGTTCTATCACAATATAAGTGTAAGAGAAATCTTTGAAGACTATAGCTCAGTTATATAGCTAGCAGAAGGAGATTCAAAGTATATTAAAATATATACTGATAATATTATAATAACTACTCACTTAGCAGAGGAAGATCGAAAGAGAACAAGTTTAGAGATTTCCTATGCTAGGTTGGATGCTTTTAAAGCTTCTAAAGTATGAAAAACAACTGTATAGTATAATAAAACTTTAAAAACTCAAAAATTTTCTATATAAATAATTGTACAAATAAAGCAGGGAAACTCTGGACTTTGAAAGTCAAAAAGACAAATTCAAGCTTATGTAAGTGGTTTGGAAGCAGTGCTGAAGAGCATATATATACTATTATATATCACTTGGAATTGTAATTATAAATCATTACATATACACAAAACTATATTCAAATGAAGTGAAATTAAGTTGTGCAAAACAAGGCCTTAACCAAGCAAAGCAAGGTTGAGGCTAAATCTAAGCATTGAATAATGAATACAAGGCTCAAACTGAGCAAAGCAAGATTGAGCCAGATCTAAGCAAAGCTATGGTCCATGCCAAAGGCATGGATTATAGCTCATCCTAGAACAAGGCAAGGTATTTATATGGTAGTGCCTGCTTATGTAAGGTATATATCAGAAGATAAAGAGATAAGGAAATAACAAGAAATTGGAATGAGTAATAAAAAGCAGTGACTAGACAATCAGATAATCAGTAATGATTCCTTATATTACTTTACATTATATCTACTTGACCTAACATATCCTATGCTGTGGAGCAGCTAAGCTAGTTTATTGACTCATACACTCTAACTCATTAGCATGCAGCCATAAGACTAGTCCATTACTTAAAGGGAACATAGGATATGAAGCTCATTCTAGGTAGCACAGATGAACCCATCAACCTAACAGGTTTCATGGACTCTGATTGGGCCAATTGCCTTGACACACAATGCAGCATTACCAGATATGCTTGAAACTTAAGTTTAGGTGTTGCCTCATAGGCAGCCTGAAAACAGAAGTCTGTCACCATGTCATCATGCAAAGCCAAATATATGGCAGCTTTTGAGAGTGCCCAGAAGTGTATATGGCTACATATGCTACTAAAAGGAATCAACTACAATCTCTCCTCCAAACCTATGCCCATACTATGTGACAACAACACCACCATCAACCTGTCTGAGGACCTCATCCTCCATTTGCAGGTTAAGCACATTGACATCAAGTTTCACTTCCTATGTAAGCATGTCCAAGCTGGCAAAATCTGCATTCATTACATAAACACAAAACTCAATGTTGCAGACTTGTTTACAAAAGCACTCACAGCCCCACTGTTCCTACATCTGCATGCCCTACTAGGCCTCCAATAAATTGCCATGATCCCATGTGAGGAGGAGACACCACTCTGAGCCTATGGTGAGAAGTGTTAGTATGCTGGAATGCAACACCACTGTCTCATCATTGGTCTCTTTTGGTCACCCCTTCCATTGTCACAAATCTCCCAAATCACACTCACTATGTCACATATTATTGACCCTTAAGTGGCCACCTGGTGGCCACTCACCATTGTCATCAATATGTAAATATACACTCTTGCCTAATATAATACCCTCAGTCAATTACATGTCAAACTGAGGGTGAGTTGACACTTATTCCTACTGCAGCACAACTAGACACTAAATTGGTTATTACTTAGAAGACTAACTAGTCTACTAGGTAACTACACTTAGTCAATTACACATTGAACTGAGGAAGACTTACTACTAGTCTACCAATTGAGTTCTAATAGCAAGAAGATCAAGGCATTCTCCTTTTTTGATTTGAACTGTTCACAAATCTGCCCTTGAGACCTGTTAGGATGTTTTTTCACAAAGGCAAAAACTGTCAGCCAGTCATGAAGAGTCAAGTTGTCATACTTTGTGCTCTGGGCAGTCTTTGCAGAGGTTTCTTAACTGAAGTTTTCTCTTTACAATTGTATAGTGCTGGCTTTTTGCAAGGCTTCTGACAAAGGGGGGATAACATTGATGGACCATATAAGGTCCTGAAGGTAGAGTGGCATACATCCAACTATGTGCTGGAATTGTCTGTAGCCCTGCAATGGTGGCAAATTGTGCCACAATTCCATGTATTGCTATTGCAACTGTATCAGTCCAGCAACAATGTTCTATTTCTAAATTGGGCAATGCCAGCACCATGATTTTGGTGTAAATAACTACCAAGAGTGGTTTGTGAAGGAGATCATTGGCCATCAATGGGCCAGTAAGGAGCATCTCAAACTCAAAGTTCAATAAAGCCTAGATAATACAATATGGGAGCTATTGGCTCACTACAATGAACTGGCTGCTCTGGACTAGTATCTAGAGCTACAAAAAGTGCAGTAGCTAGGACAATTAGCGGAACAGTTTTTTGAGCCACTGTATACTTGTTCTTATATGACACATGATAGAATTGTATGTGCTAGTAAAGAATAAATAGACTCAGAGTGCATTAATAGACATGTCTATAATTGTCTTCATCTAGTAAATGATAGATGGACATCAATTGATGTAAGTAAGATGCCCACCTCAGAGCGCATTAATTAACATGTCTGAGGTAGGCACTGTGCAAAGGACAATATATATATATATAATGGAACGTTGCCCAGGCATGTATGGAAACAGAAAGGGTTGCACTAACAAGATCGGGAACGAGAACAATAAGGTGTGTACAAAAAAGGAATATTGAAAACATACGAAAAAGAAAGGATACCAGGACCCGGCTTGTCATTTTACACACCGGCGGTAGTCACTCCAACAAATCGTACTGACATGTTGTAGTCTATCTGCCTCATTGATTGTCGTAGTCCAAAAACCTTCCGTCGCTGTTCCGTTGACTCTGCAGCCGGTCCTACTCCAACAGTACAATGTCATATATGATGCCTTTTGTAAGTCATATTTATGAATCACATATTGAAGATTCGTAACCATCATCCCGAGTTAGGAATTGATTTTCACGGTGCTACCGTCCGAATACAAAGTAGTCATCTCATACACTGCCAGCTAAAAAGTATCCGGAGCAGTTGGTAAAGGAGGCAAGACAACGAAGGAAATCACAGGCAAGGGGCAAAAAGTAGTATCGAAGGTCACAGTCGCTACAGGTAATTCAGCCTACTCAGAACAGGTTTTTTTTTGAAATACTATTCCCCACTTCTGTGTTTATCAACGAGATAATTCAACATGTCCGTAGCACAGACTTAGATAGCTTGGAGAAATTAATCATCATATGGCCACATTGTTGGCACCCGATCGTATTTTCCTGGTCAAAAAGCCAAAAAGAGACGCGTTATGCCATTTCTAATGTGTCAATTTCTAAAGGAAAAGATCTTTCGACAAAGAACAGTATCAATGAAAAGTTGTTCAAGAGACAGATGACAGATTTTTTTGAATCTTTTTCCACAAGGAATGGGGTTCTGGCTCAGCGGCGTAATCACCCTGAGCAAATACAGATCTTATCTTATCGCATGGGTCATGTTTGTGTGCGAAGCCATGTGTGTTGTCGCCATTGTCTCTGTGTTGTCGCATTGTCTCTGTGTTGTCACATTGTCTGTGACTTCCCGCTGCCAGCTATACCGTCTTCTCAACATGAGGCGAGTGCAAAGCGTTCGCAACTATCCCCGTTCATCTCTGGCGCTCGGCATTGATGACCTAGGAGTGCTTCGTGAAGCCGACGAGACAAATGAAGATGTTCTACGTCGACAATTGCTTGATAAAGACCGCGAGAACGACAAGGTGTGTATCGTTTCCTCAATGCCTGGTACGAGAGATTTTAGAAAGTTGGTTTGATGTCGAAGGACAGCTTCAAACACACATACAAGTTCTGCAGGCGCAACTCGCACAGCGGCCACCTTTGGAGTCAGTTCAACAACTAGAAAAGGAATACAAGAATCTTGATCTCTTGCTGCAAGGGACGCAGCGAGAGAATGAACGATGCATGGCTGAGCTTGATCGGTGTGTTCCTTCTTCCTCGAGCTACCGTAAATGACCTTGAGATGTTGTAGGGTCCGAAAACGCGAGAAGACACTTGAACAAGCACTTGCGCGGCTTGCGGGAGAGAATTGGCAGGTTCGAGCTTGAATAACTCAATACATCTCCAATGACGACGTCTTTCCCCTAGTCGTCACTTGATATTGCCCCTGCTATACACAGCACGCCAGCTTCATCCAGCCCCTCTATGACACGACGTCAAGCGCCGGTTGTTGTAAATAGCACAGAAAACGGAGATGTGTCTTTGCGTTTGGAGCAGGTCCGCATGCTGATTCTTGGAATGGAACAACGCCTTCAGCTAAGGGAAGAAAAATTATCGAAAACCATGGAGAAAGCGGAAAGTGAAGCGAGCAAGTTCGAGAAGCAGATTTGAAACTGGGTGTGGCGCTCGTTTTATATCTTACATTCAAACTATCATAGGAGACACCTTTTTGTGAGTTTACTTTCTACTTCTTAAATTCCAAGTTAAGACGTCTCGCCTTGAAAGTAGCGTTCGTGCATGTACCTGCTTAGGTGCTTAGGTGCTTGGGTGTATCGCCTGACCTGGTAATTTTTTACAGTAACCCTTGCCAAATCAGCAATCAAGCACCTCTCAGTCGTCTACTTGTATTAAATCGGTCATGTAAAGTCCTTCAAATAAATCTCCTTGTTTACCTAAACCCATTAAATGGAGCTTGTAGAGACCAAGTATGTCAAAACTTCTCATAAGCAGCCGGCGTTCCGTCTCACACGTTTGACGGCCATTGCCTAGAAACAAGAAATGGCTGGGGGTAATGCTGGATTGGACAATATGTAAATAGGCATTAAAGCAACAGCTTGCTCGTGGAATGCCCCAGTATGACGGGTAAGATGTTCTCTCAGATATTCCGACTCATGTTGGACCTGGGAAGGTCTCGAGAGAACTTGTCTGGAAAATTCCATCATCGGCAATAAATCTAGCTCTGAAGGATCAGTGTTCAGCGAGTAGAAGGGAAGGAAGTAGTATAGAAATGTGAGTCATATATGATAATAATATGTATGAAATGACAGTGTTTAGTCTTGGTGTCAGACAATGTCACCTTTGACACTTCCACTTCTTGTTGATAGCAATCACATCTAATTTTTACATGCTTATGCAACCACAAACTGTGGGAATTTAGGCAACAAGAAGCTTTTAGATCTGATACTAGGGCAGAAAAAGAAATTCAACATGCTTCTATTAGCACTAAGCTAATCCAAATATGGAGAACCTAGAGAAGAGAAGCAAGACATTGTAACACATCTGAAATCTCTAGTGCCACTTGCTCGGACTACTGGCTGTGGTGTGTAACACACTGACTGCAGAATATTTTTGGTGTCATGAGATAGCAACTTCTTTGTGAAGGCAGAACAATACTCTACCAAATTGAACAAGAAAGACAAGTCATGACAGCAGCAGGACAACAATGGACTTTGACACATGTAGCACAACAATTTGAAAGTGATCAATAGGATGGAATGTAACAGAGCAGCAGAACAGTGATGTACTTTGTCACATGTGATACAACAATTCAAAAGTAATTGATGGGATGGAATGTAATAGATGAGTTGGGAGAAGAGGAAGAATGATTAGGAAGTAGAAAGATAGGCATGCTGAATGTATTCTTGGAGGGCACCAAGGGCATAGTAAGTTGAACCAGTATTCTTGGGCCCGAGCAACCAAATCTTGTTAAATAATGGGCTTATAATTTGAATAGTTATTATGTATAGTAGTAGAGTACTTGTCAGGAAACCACCCATTTGGAGGTTCCTTACCCCATGTTTCCTTCCAATTTTCAGGCCTTTTTACTCTAATTCACCCACCATTAAGCATCTTCATCAAACTCCTCACTGGCTAAACCATGGGAACAAACTTCCTCATTAGTTGGAAGCCTCTGCCAGACTCTGGAAAATGGATTACTGTGACAGGACCATGACTATGATATTAGTCACATCAGTCACAAAGCATGACATCTGAGAAGCCTAGTTACTTTGCTCAATATTGCCTTTATAGGTTGGAGGTGCAGTATTTCTCAGTTTTAAAGCAGAAAAGGCTCCTTTGACTTCTAGCTGCTTGCAATATTCAAGAAAACCCTTCTTCAAACCTATAAACTGTAATAAAACCTTTGAAAGAGTTTTTGGATCCTGTAGAGGCTATAGTAGAACCATTGAAGGTTTTTTAATTCTGCAGGGAAGGGTTTCTAAGAGAGTAATCAATGAACCATATGCCTCCACTGCCTAGTGCTAATTGATTTGCATGTTTATTAGTAGAATCATCCAATATATCACTTTCTGTGAATGATCCTCTAACTGAAACTGTAAGCACTTCCTTTGATATACAAAATACTCCCTTGGTCAAAGCTTCAGTTAAAAACTCCTCTTCCTCTCCTTTAGTTTAGTGTCATATATTCTGGCTTGGAAACAACACCTCCCTCATTCTTATATTGTTGCTTCCACTCCTTCTTCCAACTTTCTACATTTAAATGTGAAAATAAATTAAGATAATAAACACTCAGAAGATTCAGAGTATTGTAGCTCTTTTGAATAGTAGTGCTACTAAATTCTTCCTAGATACCAACTATGTAGAATAACACCAACTCACTACTCAGCCTCTTTCTTGCCCTATTCCAGTCTACAACATTAATAGTATGCTTAATAAAGCTGGATCCATCTGCTCTGTGGTGAATTTAGTTCTTTGTTACAAAACTCATTTTAAGCATGCAGTCTTTGTAGTTACCAACCTAGAAAAGCAAGATATGATACTTGGATTCTCCTGGCTGCATGATTGCAATCCTGAGATTAACTGATCTAAGAATAAGATAAGCATAAGCTACTACCCTCAATAGTATTCCATATGTGCTAAAGAAGTTAGGGAGGAGTATAAAGCATTAGTTTGTGAGCATGCTGCTATATAGGCTTGCTAAGTTGGATACCTCCCCTTTGCTAACCTCAACCTACTAGATCCTTCCTTCTTAGTGTTTCCTCATAGAGAGGCCCTCTATAAGGACATTCAAGGTGGAGTGAGTGAAGCTCAGATAAAAGATAGATGTAAAGGTGAATTTAGGTATACTCTTGATTCAGAGTTTTTAGATAAGGCTATTGAAACAAGTGATATGATTTATGCAACTATATTATAATTTCTGCCAACTGTGGCAGAGATTAGAGCTAGCTACACTACTTTTCAGCAGTTAGCTCAGGCATTTGCTACTAACTCTGCTTTTAAGTCATTTTAGGACATAGTTTTTCATTATCTGCAGAACTTTGAAGATGTTTTCTCTAAAGCATCATTTGACTCTCTGCCAGAGTTCAAGCAGTGGAACCATGCCATTGAGCTCATGCTCAATGTTAAGTCTTCTAGCTGCAAGGTCTATCTTCTCTCTCCTAAAGAGCAAAATAAGCTTGATGCCTTCTTATAGGAGAATCCAGATTCTGGTCACATCCACTTCTTAAAGCCTTCAATGGCCTTGCTAGTCTTCTTCATTAAAAAGGATGAATCTCTACATCTAGCTCAGAATTACTAAGTTTTGAATGCAATAACTATAAAGAATTGCTACTCCTTATCACTTATTTCTGAGCTTGTCAACAACCTCCAAAGTGCATACTACTTCATTGCTAGGGCTACAACAATGTGTGCATCAAAGAAGGTAATGAGTGGAAGGCAGCATTTTAAACAAATTATAAACTCTTTAAACCTCTCGTAATGTTCTTTGGCCTCATTAATAGCCTAGCCACCTTCTAGATCATGATGAATGACATTTTTGAAAATTCATAACAGAAAGTATTGTATATATATATTTTTTAATGATATCCTCATCTACACTAAAACTCTAGAGAAGCATTGTTAGGTTACATGCATTGTACTAGGATGCCTTTGCTAATACCAGCTCTATTTTAAGCAGAGAAGTGTAAATTTAAATAAACTAAGATTGAATACTTTGGGCTGATCATATCTTATAGAATGGCTGAGATGAACTTAGTCAAGGTAGCCAATGTAGCTGAGTAGCCAAAGCCTAAGAACAAAAAGAAGGTTTAGGCCTTCTTGGACTTTACCAATTTTTATCAGAGATTTATTCAAAATTTCTTACATTATGCCCAGCCTCTCTTTAATCTCACTACTAAAGACACTTCTTGGCACTGAGATGCAGCACAGCAGACAGCCTTTAATGCTCTCAAACAAGCAGTCACTTTAAAGCCTATCCTTCTATTTCTAGATGATGATTCTTCCTTCTATATTAAAATTAATAACTCAGATTTTGCTACTAAAGCCATCTTCTCTCAGTAGTTAAAAGAATATGGCAAGTAATATCTTATAGCTTTTTACTCCAAAAGTCTCAATGTCATGGAGCAAAATTATGAAATTCATGACAAGGAGATGCTGGCTATTATTCAGTTATTTAAGGAGTGGCAAAATTTCCTTGAGAGTGCCAGGCATAAATTTAAGGTATAGATTGGTTATAAGAATCCAGAGTACTTTTAGACAGCTAAGAAACTTAATTGCTAACAGGCTTGATGGTTCTTATATCTGGCCAACTTTAACTATTTCCTACATTATAAGCTTAGACAGAGCATAAGCAAGTCAAATGTGCTTTTTTGATGGGTAAACCAGGATTTAAGAGCTAGCAACAATGACAATATCATACTTCTAAAGCTTGAACTGTTTGCAATCTGTGCTATAGAGAATGTGATTAGCTAGGAAAAAAAAGTAAGCATCCTTTAAGACATCTGCTGAGGTAATTAGGAGAGTTCTTAAGGAGATCTGGTTGCTAAGGCTGCTTAAGCTTTGCATGCTTAAGAGAAAACTGAAGTAAAGTCAGTTTATACTAACAAGTAGTATTTGAAGAATGGTTTTCCCACTTTCCAGAGATGCATTTATATTTCCAACCTGCTAAATCTCTAGAGGCTAATTATAAAGCAGCACTATAACTTTCAGATTGCAGATAGAAAATACTGAAGCTAATCTCTTGAAATTACTAATGGCCTTAAATGTTATAATATATTGGCTCCTACACCTTCACTTATGATCTCTATCTTTAAACTAAGCCTTATTGTCAGCCTCCTATAAGATAGCTTTATTCATTGCCTATTTCAGCTAAGTGTTGAAGTGTAGCCTTGGTAAACTTCATTATTGAGTTGTCAAATTCTTATAAATATAATGCAATCATAATAGTAGTAGATCTTTGTGGCAAATGTGCTTATTTTATTTTGATACACACTACTTGCTCTACTATAGGCACTGCTAATTTATATTGAAAGTATATTTGAAAACTTTATAGGTTGTTGAATGCCTATATCTTAGACTATAGACCTCAATTTATAGCAGAGTTTACCAAATAACTATATTATCTTCTCTATGTCAAACTCTACACATCTATAGCTTACCACCTCTAGTTTAATAGATAGACTGAGTATGTTAATTAAGAGTTAAAATAGTATTTCCAACTCTTCTGCAATGAATAATAGGATGACTGAGATGACTTATTACTAGAGGCAGAGTTCTAGTACAACAATTATGCATATGCTATTACTCAGATATCTCCTTTTCTTCTAAATACTAATTGATATCTTTAAATAAGATTTGAACTTTATAAATAATCTTTAGAGAATAAAGCTATCAATGAGTTTATAGATCAGATAAAGGCAGCCCAGGAAGAAGCTCAAGCTGCCTTAATTAAGACAAAGAATGATATAGTCTGCTATCACAATTATAAATAAATTCTAGCCCTTAAATACAAGCCTAAAGATTAAGTTTATCTGAATGCCTCTAATATTGCTACTACCTAGCCTTCTCAAAAGCTTTCTCATCATTGTATGGAACTCTTTTCTATAATAAGGCAAGTAAGCCCACTAATTCATTAACTTAAACTACTTAGTGGAATGAATTAGCTCCATTCAGTTTTTAATATAATGAAGCTCTTCTTTGCACCAGACAATTCAATTCCAGGTTAACATCCATAGCCATCCCCACCTCCAATTCTAATAAATAATAGAGAAGAGTATAAAGTAGAATAAATCCTAAATAGCTGACTCTTCAAAATAAGCTTTAATTTAAGGTTAAATAGAAGGGCTATAGCATTGAAAATATTTTCTAGGAGCTACAAGAAAATGTTTATGCACTCACCTTAGTTTGGAAGTTCTATCAATAGCATCTCAAGGCTCTTTAGGCAATCAGAGGCTTCTATTTTCTTTTTAAAGTGGATTAAGCCATCTAGAACCACTTTTATGTAGCATATTGAGATGCTGTATTTTAAAAAGGAATTGATGTCAGAGAACTCCTCATTTCTTCCTTTTTTCACTCTCCTTTGATTCATTCTCTTATTTCTTCAGTTATTCTCTCATTTACTGCTTTTATTTTTTAACACTATTTAATAATACTATTTTTAGCCCTTAAGATGCTTTAGTTCTTTAATTACCATTCAAATAAGTGTAGGCTCTCTAGCACCACTTCCACACTGCTTACATAAGCCAGAGCTTGTTTTTCTAACTTTCAAAGTCTGGAGTTTCCCTGTCTTATTTGTATAATCAGGCAATTTTTGAGTTTTTAAAGTTTTGTTGTATAATAAAGTTATTTCCCATGCTTTATAATTATTTTTCACACTTTAGAGGCCCCAAATGTTACAACCCCCTCCAGAGTCCCCTGGGACAACTCCAGAACCCCACCTAGGACCCTCTCTTATCAACTCCACAATGCACCCCACCTCCACAGCTGCCGACACTGCCACTACATACATCACAACCAATATCAGCCAACCCTCTGGGAACCCTGCATCACGGACCCCAGGATTGACCCCTGGCAATGATCAGATCATGTGGCCCACTTCCAGCCATCATGCATCACAACTCCCTCCATACCAATTAATTGTGCGCCCCACATGCGTGATCCAAGTATATAGTCCCTGCCTGCTACTCAATGTCTCCCAGAACCCATTCCAGACACTCCAGAACCCTGAGACCCAACCCCATAGTACTTATAGTGTAGTTCCCCATTGTATTCTGGTAATCTTGATATTATTTAAATTGTTGTGCCTTCTTGCTTGATTAGTATGCACTGACTAGCATGCTTTGACTGGCATGCCTAAATAATTGCATGCTCTAAGTTTAGTATGCACTTTGTGATTTATAATTTGCTAACTGGGTCTTGTCTTAAAACCTCCGGTTCTGACTCAACTCCCTCCAATTCCCAACCTCTACAAAAACACCCAAAGCCCTAGGTTAAGTTTCATCCCTTAGGACCACTCCCCTATCCATGTTTTGAATCTTAGTGCCCTAGCTCCAGAGCTCCAAACCACCTGGGTATCCATAGATTAAGTCTGCCTTGTAAGGGCATTGCTTTTCCGGAAAGCCTCCAACTTAGTAAAACCTGACATAATATCAAGACTCTCTCTTTATACCATTCTTGATGGCTATGTACACTCACACCTACTACCCCATGGGTTACCAGACCGACCCTTATGAGCATCCGGTCCCAGATCATTACTTCACACAGACTCCCTGCCCCACCTATTCACTTCTTCCATACAAACCTCAATATCTTCACTGCCACTGGGCCCCTGACCCCTTCCTCTATAATCTGGGGCCCTCATTCAGCCAGGCCCCTCTGCCCAACCTAGCTATGGCATGACTTGTGGAGGTTCCCTTTTATCAGAGCATCTTTGGGGGCCTGCTGGAGACCTCACTAGTTCCCAGCAGACCTTGCCCAGTACTCCCCAGCAAGAGCCTCTTTGCACCCACCCCCTATTATGGTTATCAGCGCCCCACTCCCCAACCCCAGGAACCTCCTGACTATGACTACCCCCCTCAACACTACCCAACCATTGCCCCACTCGCTAGGACCCCTTCCTTGCCTGTAGGACAACGACACCTCAAGGAGTATGTGTGGCAGCAAGATGAAGTACTATGCTCACTCAGAATCTTGCCAGAGGACTTCGTGAGGTGGGCAAGGGCATTACTCATAGATTTTGGACATGACAACTTCATAGGCACTCCAGAGGAATGGGCCCATTGCTTGATCAAATTTGGGGATCACCTCATATGAGAAGAACTCCCAGAGCAGACTATGGTAAAGTATAGACAAAACACGGTCCTTCACAAAGAGTTGCATCAACTGCTTGATGAAGTCCATGTGTCCTCCTCCCCTTGACCCCTCAACAATTCCACAGATCCAGGTCACTTAATTCATATCTGACGAGAACTCTTGGAACCAGCTTCAGCAGCCCCCATGGTTCCCACTCCAAAGCAATGACAACAGAAAAAATGACAAAATGCCTCAGCCATACTGTGGTCCCTCAACCTGGCAGGAGGACTATTTAATCAGCCTGCTGCCTGCATGGTAGGCTTGTCAACTTACTATAGAGCTAACTCCATCCCTAGCACTTTCAAGACCTGGAAACAGCCTCAGAGACCCCTGGAACTGCTCCCGCAAATAGACGACATCTGATTCCTGCCCTTGGTGAATCTCAGTAGACCCCTGACAGACACTACTAGCACAGACAACATGCTGTGCTACATCAACAAGCCCATGTATAGCAACAACAAACAACCCCTCACACTTGCACCCACAACTGTCTTGGCACAGCCCCCCATGTCTACCCCAGCCCCTTTGAAACCCAGCTTCTGCCATGACCTGCCACCTCACTTTGACCTATGAAACCCTCCACGACTTCCGATGCAAGTGCAACTCTCCTAGACTGAATGTCCTCTGTGCAACTCAGCATCCAACCTGGCACCCAGCCCTCTTCAAACTGACCTGACACCAATGGACACCTGCCAACCACCTCCACCGCCATCTGCATGGAGACCTGGGCCTTCCCTTGGTTAGAATAAAACCCCTTGGGACAATGGACCTCCTAGGCGTAGATCCCCAGGTGAGCCGCCTGGAGGAGGCCCTCCAAGCGAGTGGAGTCCCACCCTCAGTGCCTTCCCTCCACGAGGAGGGAGTAACTACTACTACCACTACTACTATAACACTAGCCCCTCTCCCTACAATAGCACTAGACCCAATGACATTCATGATGCTGGACATTCAAAAACTCAATGCATTCACGGGCCGGGACTCCCAAAAATGGCATACATTCCTCACCCAATGTCTTAATATATTTCAGGCAAAGCCACTCACTTTCCAGGTTGACAGCTCCTGAGTGGCCTTTGCCGCCTTGTACCTCTAGGGGATTGCCTTTAACTACTACACCACCCTCATCCAGTTTGACCCCAACAACCTGGCACTCTCTTGCTGGCAAGCCTTTATTGACAAATTCTCTGGGAAGTTCAGGATCTACAACATTGTGGCCAAGGCTGAGGACAACCTCTTTAACCTCCAAATGCACTCCAAAGTGTGCTTCACTACATTCATTATACATTTTGAAAAAGAAGCTTACAAGACAAGTTGAAATTACAGTGCTCTCCAATATGCCCTCCACCATGCACTGCCACAACACATCAAAGACATCCTCTGACTCACCCCAGAATAACCCTTCTATAATGGATATAAGGCCCTCGTCATGCAAATCAACCAACAATATTGGGAAGACCGCAGCAAGTACTTAAACTCCTGAGCCTCCTGGAACCCCAGGGGAGGAACCCCATAGTCCTTCGGCAAAAACCCCAACCCCCAAACTCAAAGCAATGACTCTCCCACATTTTCTAGTGGCAGACCCCCAGTGAGTCTCAGTCTACCCAATGCTAACTCCAGCAGCAATGCCTGCCCCCAGGCCCAACTCAATACTGCCATAGCCACCAATAACTCAGATGACTTGCCAAGCCCCAAGGAATTTCCGGAAGACTTTGAGGGTCCTGACTTTCCCAGCGAATGGGATAAAGAGGCCCTCTGGGCCAATTGGCTCCCAAGAAAGGGACAACCCTGGATTAAGGTTCCAAAGGATGTGTAGGAATGACGAAAGAGGGAGGGAATTTGCATACTCTGTGATGAAAAAAACTACTTCATCTCCAAGTGTCCCCAATGATAGGTTATGGGATGTGCCACCTGGACCTTTGAAGAGGAGGACACTACCTACAAATATTTAGAAAACAACCTGGCAATTTAGATCTGGAAGATGCCTTAAATCACAAAATCAATTCTGATGTTTTCTTCACCCCAATCTCATATCTTTGTTTCATGACACTCGCACAGGACACCCTCATGGCTTACCTACTCTCCTATTCTTCACACTCCCTCCTCCTTAAAACCCACCTCACCTCCTCTGGAACCCCCCTCAATACCCTCATCAATAGTGGCACCACAGATAACTTCATTGATGAAGTGTGGTCTACCCTTGCTCTGGAACCCGCTCAATAACTCCTAGTTCCAGTGCAGCTCTGCCTCTTTGATGGGGATGCCTCTATGGCGGGGAATGTCACTCACTTTGTGTGTATGCCTGTTACTTTTGCCAATGGACAGACTCACACCCCCTAGATGTTAGTTACCAAACTCTACTCCTTCACATCTCTGGTCTTGGGGCTTCCATGGCTCCAAGACACCAACTCCTGCATTGACTGGCGATGCCTCACCCTTTGCCTGACCCAGAAGCCAATGCCCAATGACCAGCAACTCTCCTTTAATATCCTGCACTCTCTGGAATTGACTTAGAGGGACTCTCTGAATGGACCTCCACCTCCTCCCTGGGCTCCAGTCTTGCTCATCCTGATCCTTTGTCATCAATGCCAGGCTAGATGGTGCCCCAGGACCAATATTGGCCCTCATTAACAGTGGAGCTACTGGAGTCTTCATTAATGACACCTTCGACCTTCTTCATGACTCCTTTGACCAACCCCTCAGCTTGCAACACCTTGATGGTGCCCTCTCCTCCTCCAGCCCCATCCTTAAGTCTCACTCAGGACATGTGACCCTGGATAATGGCTACAAGTTCACCTCCAACTTCCTGGTCACGCGACTCCACAAATTGACCCCAATAGTGCTGGAACTACCCTGGCTATGCAACATAAATCCCAACATTGATTGGAAAACACTCATAATGACTTTTCCGGGACTTAAAGACCACCCCCAGACTGCTGTACACCTCTGGGCCCTAAAAAGTGACCCAGCGCCCCATGCTCCCAAAGTGGTTGCCACACTCCCCAGCCATACTTCACCAATGCCCATTCAAACTCACAAGGCCCCCGCTTGACCCTCAAACATTCCTCGGGACAAATACAAAGGGCTGAACTACCCAGGCCAGTCCCAGACACATGTCACACCCATTTCAGCCAATGCATCCACAACTCTAATCAACCCAAATGCACTCAACATTAGAGTCATTGGGGCTGCCCCCTTTGCCTATCTCATGAGAGACAGGACCCCCACGTTCTAGCTGCACACTTCACTATCTCCCCTGGAAGAACACTTACAAGGGAATACTATCTCCCCAGAAAAGAAAACTAAAGAATAGATTCTCCAAGAAGTAATTCCCCCAGAGTATCATAAATTTGCAGATGTATTCTCCAAAGGCAATGCCAAAGAAATTCCTCCCCACTGCCTCTACAACCATACAATTGATCTTAAGAAAGGAGTCAACCCCCCTTTCAGTAAGGTCTACAACATGTCAGAAGTTAAGCTCTGAGCCTTCAAAGACTACCTTGATGAAATGCTCAGAAAGGGATTTATCTAACCCTCTGCCTCCGCTGCTGGAGCCCTGGTCCTATTTGCTAAAAAGAAGAATGGTTTGCTCTGACTTTGTATCAACTACTGGGAACTCAATAAGATCACTAAGAAGAACCACTACCTGCTTCTGCTCATTAGTGATTTGGTCGACCAACTCTGCAACACCAAGGTTTACACAAAAATCAACCTCTGCTCCAACTATAACAATGTATGCATTGCCCTGGGACATAAGTAGAAAACTGCATTCTGCATGCAGTATAGTCTGTTTAAATACCTTGTAATGCCCTTCAGAATGACTAATTCCCCTGCCACATTCCAATACTTCATGAACAACATTTTTCATAACATGAGCAATGTTTTTGTGATTGTCTACTTGGATGACATCCTTATCTACTCTGACTCAAAGGAAGACCACCAGAAGCATGTCTGGCAGGTCCTTGAATGCCTCCAGGAGCACAACCTCCATGCTAAACCTGAGAAGTATTCATTTCACACAGAAGAGGTTGAGTATCTCAGTGTCATCATATTTCTGGAGGGCATTTGCATGGACCTCCACAAGGTCAAGGCCATTGTCAACTGGCCGCAACCCTGGAATGTCAAGAAAGTACAGTCCTTCTTGAGTTTTGCTAATTTCTACTAGAGGTTTATAAACAACTACTCTAGTATTACAAAACCCCTCAACTAGCTTATATGCAAGGACATAGCATGGAACTGGGATAATAGGTGCCAAAGCGTCTTTAACCTGCTCAAGGAGGCCTTCACCACCACTCCCATACTCTAGCACTATAACCCCACCCTCCCAATCATCCTAGAATGTGACATCTCCAACTACACTATTGCCGGAATTCTTTCACAGATGGAAGCCAATAGTAAGGAGCCCCAGCCAGTCACCTTCTACACCTAGTCCATGATTGATGCCAAGCTCAATTACAATATTTATGACAAGGAGCTCTCCACCATCATTGAAGCCTTCAAACAATGGCAAGCCTACCTTGAGGAAGCCCAGCACTAGATCCAAGTCTACTCAGATTACAACAACCTACAGTACTTCACTACAACCAAGCAACTCAGCCAACAGCAGGCCAGATGGTCCAAAATCCTCTTGGAGTATGACTTCATAATCCAGTACCATCCAAGATGACTTGGAGCCAAACCCAATGCCCTCACCTGACGACTGGACATCTACTCCAAGAAATTGTTTAAGATAGAACACAATGCATTCAATCACTGCATGGTGATCCCCTCCGAACATCTGAATGCCATACTAATTTTAAATAATGAAGAAATCCTGAGCCAAATACACCACGCCCCTTAGGACAAGTATTTCATTGACTATAACCCTCGCAACCCCCCCGATAGAACCAACTGGGATTCTGCCTTCTCCTTGTCCCCTGATGAAAGACTTCTCCTCTGGGACAGCTGCATCTATGTTCCGGATCACACTCAACTTTGCTATGATGTTCTTTGCCAACACCACAACTACAAGCTCCAGAGACACCCTGGAATACATAAAACTCTCCAGCTTATTTCCCAGGCTTACTTCTGGCCAGGGTTGAAGAAGGATGTGACCTGCTACATTTAATCATGCGAACCCTGCCTCTAAGCCAAGGTCCCCCAACACCAACCCTATGGGCTCCTAAAACTCCTGCCAATCAGACAATGCCCCTGGTCCTCTATATCCCTGGATTATATTGTTAAACTCCCAGAATCAGAAGGGTTCAATGTCATTCTTATTGTTGTATATAGGCTAACTAAACAGGGCATCTTCTTATTTTATCACACCATGGATACCACCCTGAACTTTGCCTGGCTATTCTTCGAGCACGTTTTTGCCAAACATGGACTAATACTTCAAAAGTGCTCTAAGTATAATGCTTAAAGGCATAGTTAATAATTATAAGAGATAATAAAGCTGGAGTTAGAATAAAGAGGGCTATAGATAAGCTAATGAGTAGCAAAGGTGCTACTGAAAAATGGCATAGAAGGCAAATCATCTCAATTAGCAGATTTTTAAAAGTTTATAATAGAATTATTCCTAAAAGCTATAAGAAGAGGAGGCAGTGCAGGTAGAAGAGAGAGTTTTGAAGTAGACAATGCAAGTTTTTTAGAAGGGGCCAGTGCAGCAATAGCTAGCATAGCATTGCTAGATTGCTGCTTCTACAGTGCATGCACATGCTTCTTAGCAATGCATTTTCTAAAGATAACAAGGGATTCACCAATCTACTAGTTGGTGCTTTAGATAGTAATAAAATGTTAGTCTTCACCACTAACTAAACTAATTAAAAAAGCAGCTAATTAAGAGCCAAATAGGTTATGAGCTTATTTAAGGCCATGCCTTTGATGCCTAACAATGTGTGCAATGAAAGAGTTGGAGAGCTCAAGAGTGCATTTATAATAAGGAACTTTACTATTTATAGAAAAATAATTTCAAGCAAGAAAAATGACTAGAAGAATATTATACTTAATGTTTGTGGAACTTTCTTCTATAAAGCCAGTGAGTGCTAGTGACAAGTGGGAGTTAAGCACACATAGAGGCAAGCAAGAGTCAAGCAAGAAACTAGCAAAGCTAACCAAACAATTAAACATTGCTAGAGAGCTTATAATAAGTTCAGTGTATAGGTTAGAAGAATACTGCTATTATTTAGCCTGAAAATATTTTATTCTATAGGTTGCCTATATATACTACATTGGTGGCTGTGCTATGATTAATACTAGTTACTAAGTAGGCCCTTATATATAATAAAGTATAATTAATACTAATTAATTAATGTTAAGTAAAATCTGTATATATAACTCATTAAGGCTGACTACTAAGAGATAGAAGGAGAAAGAGAGGGCCAAGCAGCTGATCAGGTCTGCTAGAAATAGGCATATTGTTAAACTAAGCTTAAAATAAATTTGGATATAATTTGTTAATTTTCTAATATATATACTCATTTAAAAGTCTGCTTTTCCTATCTATATTAAAGAAGATTACTAAGAATGAGAGCTGTTACCTGAGTATGGTCCAAGAAAAAGCACTCTGTCTAAAACTTCTTCTTAAACTGATCTCAGTTTTTAAAGCTCTTCACTCTTTTAGAGCATTTTACAACTCATAATATATATATTAAAGCTTACTCAAACTTCATGTAAAAAAGAACTTAGGCAATCTTGAGAGCATTAAAGGAGAAAGCCTTACTACTAAGCTGAATAGAAGTGATACATAACTGTAAGAAGTGCTTATCCATTGCTAAGTTATTATTAAATGCATTTAGAAGTGCTAGATAAGAAATATTGATATAAACTGAGGAAGAAGCTTTAGAGCAGAGGACTAGAAGTGTGTTAGCCCTAACTGGAGGCACTTAAAGAGAGGTAAGAGAAAAAGATGCTTTAAAAAGGCTTAAAGAAAATGGGAGATAGTTTTTATAGCTTAATGTAATCTAATAAGTTTGGTAATGTAGAGAATGAAAAAAGCTTAAATAGTCTGTATCTAAGTTTTCAGAGCAAGCAAGTTATTCTAAAAGACAAAAGCATTTAGAGAGCACTTGAAGAAGCTGATTATGTTATAGGAGCAATAAAGGAGTAGGAAGTATTTTAGTAAGGGAGAGACTTAGAGGGGTAAAAAAAGGCTTAAGCAGACTGAAGCAGGCTGCCAAACCAAAATATAGAGATGTATTCTATTGTAAAGGCAACTTCTAAAGACTATAACTTAGTTATATAACTAGCAGAGAAAGATTCAAAGAGAACAAGTTTAGAAATTCTCTATGCCAGGTTGAATACTTCTGAGACTTCTAAAGTATGAGAAACAACTATGAAGTATGAAAAACAATTGTACAATATAATAAAACCTTAAAAACTCAAAAATTGTCTATATAAACAACTATATAAATAAAGCAGGAAAACTCTGGACTTTGAAAGTCAGAAAGGCAAGCTATGGCTTATGTAAGCAGTTTAGAAGTGGTGCTGGAGAGCCCACACTTGTTTGAATGGTGCTTGAAGAATCAAAGCACCTTAAAAGCTAAAAATAATATTAATAAATAGTATTAAAAGAATAGAAGCAATAAAATGAGAAAATTACAAAAGAAATATAAGAATGAATGAAAGAGAGTGAAGGGATAAGGAATGAAAGAAGGATGAAATGAGAAGTCTCCTAACAATTTTAATTTATTTTTAATTTATAAGCACAAAATGCAAATATTATTAAGAGGTCTTCTTCATTATTTAATATAAATGGTATTTTAAGAAAAGTGGTAAAAGGCCAGTATTGCTTCATTTTGGATGATAAAGATACTTATGAGCAAATTTACATGATATTAAAATATATTGAGAGAATTGTAGTAATAGCACCTAATAAAAATATAGTCAGTAATATAATTTAGCAAGGTAATTGTAATGTATTTACTATATATCAAGCTTTTGTAAACCACATATTTTTAGCATATATTAGTAGATGTATAAATGTATTTTACCCAATAAAATTATCCTATATATAAGATTGAAATATTAGCTAGAGTAGAAACTATGCTAAGATACAGATATCTTATAAAGTATTAGATTTACATAGTATACTGACTATAAAGGCATAGTACACTTATTAAACCAAAAAAATCTTTCAGACAGACAGGCCCAATGGCTTAAAAGAATGTTAAAATTTAATTTTGAGGTAGTATATATATTAGAAGCAAATAATAATTTTTTCTAATGCATTATCATATCTTTATTTAAATGATAAAGTAGGCATTGTATAAGGTCTCACAGTGAATATACCTACCATGATATTACTAATAATGACTCATTAGTAACCTACTTCATTTCTATGCTAATCTTAGTGAAATAAAAGAGCAAAGATAAAAATCTTGTAATAAAAGAAAATAAATATAATGATGTACTTACAGTAGTTAGCAATGGACTAAGTCATTATCCTTAAAGTAGTGAGCTTGGTTGCTAAGCCAATCAGGCATTAAAAATGATAATAACTAGTAGCACTACTCTAAAATAGATATATAAGCAAAAAAAGTTAAGCCTATAAAAATAAGATGTGCAAAGATAGCAAAGGGGTTTGCAGCTAGAATATCCAAAAATTCTATGCTGAAGAGATCTCAGCAATGAAAAAAGGGCAGAAATAATATACAACAAAGACTTTCCATTAAAACTCCAGTATATAAGCATAATGACACTATTTTACAACTTGTAGCAAAAAAATAAACCATTATATAAAATAGTCAATGACATTGAGATAATAGAATATAACTTGGAATAAGCATAAGAAAAACAAATTTTAAAGCAATCTATAAAGCTAATTAAACTTATAAACTTAGTATTATTAATAAAGATGATAGCAGAAAAATGTGAACTTATAAATTTACTAGAAAGTATTAGAGATAAACTACTTTATTTAAAGACAAATGAAAAAATAAAGTATTATACATACTTTTTATAATTATAGTAAGCTAAAGCATATAAGAAATTATTATATCTAAAGTATACTCAATATTAGCCTACTTGTAAGTTAAAAAAACTCTGACATACCTTTGTAAATATGTGTGGTGAAAAATTATAAATAGCAAAGTGTATTTATTCTGTGAATCATGCATAATAAATATACAAAGTAAGCTATCAAATTACAAGCTATATAGAAAGCTAAATCTCTTACTAGTCCTAACTCAATTATAAAAAATTATTGGAATAGACTTTGTAGGGCCATTGCCTAAATCTAAGAATAGAGATTTAATATATAACTCTCTTACAGTTATTATAGATCATTTAATAAGGATAATATATTTAATACTTAGTAGAACCAATTACAATGCAAGAAACATTGCAAAATTGGTATAATTAATATTTGCAAAAGTTTATAAACTATATAGACTCCTTAAAGCAATTGTAAATGACTAAGACTCTTACTTTACCAGTATATTTTAGATTTACCTATATATATTAATAAAAACACAATTGAAAATATTAAGTACCTACTATTTTAAAATAGACAGAGCTACTGAAAGAGCAAATAGAACTATAATATAGATGATTAGACAATATATTAATCCAAACTAAAGTGATTAGGTTGTAATACTTGCAATTTAATTTGCTATTAATGCTGCAAGACCTAAGAGCATAGATTATTTATTATTTTTCCTCAGTTATAAAAAACTACCTTATATTATAATATGAAACTTAGCACCTAAAATAAAATATTCTGGAGTGCATGTATTTGCTCAAAGATTGAAATCTGCAATAATGGCAGTATATAATTGCATTCTGAGTATAAAAATTAAGCAAACATAAAATACTAATAGAAAGTACACTGCAGTACTCTTCAAGCAAGGCAAATTTGTCTATATATTAATAGTAAACAAGGCCTTTCCTAAAAAATTAGCTTAGAAGCTGATATTCAAATTTGTGAATTTCTATTTACTTCTGGAAGATTTTAATAATTACTTCTTTTGAGTCTAGCTTTTATTTTACATAAAATAAAGAAAAATATATGATGTATTTTATGCCTCACTTATGAGAATATATTATTCTAACAATGACTAATAATTTTTTGGCAAACTTACAGATTCTCTATGCTACTAAACTAGACTACAAATTAGAGTGGATAGCTAATAAATTTATAGATTATGCAGAGTTAAAAACTAATACTATATTTGAAGTTTTATAAAAGGCTGGCAATAATACCTTGCTCTCTTTGAATTAGGTCAAAGATTTGAGTATATTACAACTATAGATGCTCAAAGTATAGATTTAATAGAAGAACTTTAAAAAAAATGAATATTTCCTCCATTAATAACTTTTAAATATTTTTAAAGTCTTAATCCTTAAAAAATATATTTAAACTCTCTAATAGACTGCATGGAACTTAATAACCTGCACATTTTGGATTTATAGAGCCTTTACTCTGTATTCACCCTCTATTCAACTCTTATATCCTTACTTTTACCATTGACTACTCTGCCATATTTTTTTATCCCTTATCTTTGCCTTACTATACATTCTAATGGCTTTGTTTAATTTACTTCTATCAAGCCTAATTTCATCATTTACTTTGCTCAACTTTTAAAATTTGCAAATTATAATATTAACATTTAATGCTATAGGATTATAGTTAACTTTATTGAATCTATTAGTTACAAAGCCTTTGCAAAAGCCTACAATGCATTTCAAAGTAATAATTCTTATTTATTTGTCATTTGCAACTCAGAAACTCAACTTTATAATTATGATAGCTTTTCTATCTCTAGATCATTTTTTACATTCTTTATCATTAATAATTGCTACTTTAAGTTTTACTCTTTTAGCATTATTAATGCTTAAGATGATATTAATATTGATGTCTAGACTAGCTTACAAAATGCCCTGCTCTATCTGCATAAAGAGGCTGTTTATAATTAGGCCTAGTTTAAATTTCATTATATTGAAAGAGAAAATAAGCTTAAATTATTTTTACTTCATACTATGCTTCTTTAATTCATGTTCTTTCTATTGTTACACTCTCTATTCTCATTCATCATCAATTAAGCATTACTTATATTGCTATCAATATCTGAAGAGTATATGTAATGGTTACTATCTGATCTATACTAATTTTTCTTGTTTTTTTTTGTGATTTTTCTTATTGTTTTTTACCTCATTATATTAGCTATCCTTATTACCAAAGTATATAAACCCAATGCTCTATTTACTATTGGCAGTTCTTTTTCAATTGAGAACTTACACTAGTTCTACTTATTAATCTAAAACTTTAGTGTGATGATACTATTACTCACACTATTATTATAATGAGTATGCACTATACTATGTATTTAAGCATATAGAGTGTGTTTTATTCAAGTTAATATCACTAAATTACTAATTACAATTTTATTTATTTTTCTTATTATATTTCTAAGTGAGCCTATAGTTCCTTGGCCCAACTTTCCATCTTGTGTCTGTGGGTTTGCCTTGCAATAAACTTTACTTGAAAGGGCAAGCTAACCTTCAAACAGCTGAGAAGATAGAGTAATAAGAATATGCACTCATGAAAGATATAGTAGGTAGGTGAATAGAACTTCTTTTATTATCTAACTCCTCAATAAAATGAACTGATAGAAGATGAGTGAAAAAAAGTTTATAATATTTTCTTTATTACATTATATAGACTCATTTCACATTACTCTCAAACTATTATTTGGTTTTATAAAACTATTATCTATGCAAATTCTTATTGAGGAATTATACTCCTTATATAAACTAAAATATACTTAATATATAATACAACCTATGCTACTAAATATTATAACTGTGTTGATTGCCTTTTTGACATTTTCTATGAACCCTCTATTTTTATAAAAGATGTTATTGTTTTTTTATAGCTTTAATGTGTGATAATTATTTCATTAAATACATCCTTTCACTATTAAAAGCTGATACCTAAAACATAAGTAAGTACTCTAAATCTTAGTTATTGTGTACTTGACTAAGAATAATGTGTGCAGTTAGTATATATATTATTTTGGATAGAAAAGTATAAATGAAAATATATTGACTATTTATCAACTAACATTTAACATTCACAAGTAAAGGTTGAGTAATACAGTTTTTGCTTTACTATCCTTGTTATTATTGTTTTTATCTTTTTTCACAGGTTTATATCACCTTCTACTAAACTGCTTTAACTTGTTATGAGAAAGATGGACCTTCATTTTTAGAGAATTTTCAAGGTAGAGCTTTGCCAAATAAGCATTAATAAATAAATGATACTTACTTATTGCTAAATTGTTGAAGAAAGAGTTGTAATATGTAATGCACTAAGAACACATGCATTATATAACTACTGTGGCTACTAAGGAAAAAAGATGGAGAAGTAGAAAAGTATGGATCAGATGTGAAAAACTAATACTTTAATCATTTACTCACTAACTGAGATATGTAGTTTCTTTGATCACTCCTTCTATTATTACAAATTTCTCAAAACATACTACTTCACATATTATTAACTCTTAAGTGGCTACTTAGTAGCCACTCACTATTATTATTAATATATATATATATATATGCTCCTGCCTAACATATTACTCTTAGTTAATTATATATTGAACTGAGAGTGAGCCAACACTTATTTCTATATGAGTATAACTAGATATTAAATTAGTTATTGCTCAAAAGACTTATTAGTCTACCAGTTTACTAGAATAGATTAATTTCTAACAATTATTAGTATTATTGATATATATATTGGAGTGTAATAATGTAATATAGTAAAATATAGCAAACATAATAAAAAAGGCCATTGATAGTAGTCATCTATTTTATTTTAATTTGCTTTATCTCAACTACACTTATATATATATACAACTACTTACAACATTCTCAGTCACATTTATATATCTTTGAAGATGCATCATACTTAACACATTTATTTATAAATATCACACTTACTTGTACTTAAAAATACCTATATATATACTAGGTATCTATTATATACCACAGTAGCAATCTACTATTTTAGTTCTAACAGGTTATATGCCTCATATAAGCAGGCTACTTATTATAGTATTGCTGCTTATTGGAAACCACAGTCTAAATTATTATAATGCTAATAGCATTGGTTTAGTCTATTTGGAACTATCTTCTAGATTACAATTTCCTTGTCAGAAAAACCTTTATCTTGATTAAGAAGAAAAGCCAGCAAATTTGTCATCCACTAAAACTGGCTAATCAACAACAATTTTGCATGCATTATAATTTTCACAGCATATGTTCATTAAATATATATAATACAGTTATATTTACACATCTCTGAGAAAATACTTCTATATTCACTAAGTGTCTGTTATATATTGCACTACTAATCTACTGTTTTAGTTCCAATAATATAAATGTCAAATGCAAAGCATGCCTGAGATTCTGCTTAATAAAAGATTTTTTTTAATACAATAATTATAAGATAAACAACATAATTCATTTTCTTATTATTGTTGTCCTAGTATAATATTATATGTAATAGTATCTCTAAGTACATAGAAAGCATATAAATTTCTTTGGATGTGGATCTTTTGGTGTTTAATAGGCCAACCTATAATGGTTAGTTATGCTAAAACCTATATTTTGATCACACTATTTTTTTACCTGCACTTAAAGTATTATTCTAACTATTATTAATGTAAAATTAGGTTATTTAGTAATATATCTGTCTCCACAGTAAGACAAGACAAGCTATTGATTATTAAAAAGTTGGAATAAAACAGACTTCTGCTAAAAACTGTAAGTAGTTTTGCCAAAAACTATAGGCAAATGATATAGCCACAGTCATCTTAGAAAGCTCTCTTTAGATTATATTAGAAAAATTAGCTTATCAGTATTTTGGTCCAATGCACATTCAAATTAATCATGTGACTATAACTATGTGACATGCACATCCAAATTAATCATGTGACTATGCTCATGTGATTATGCTAAGGTTTCTAGAGATTAGGTAATTTATCTCAAGTCAAGCATTATACCTTAACAATAAAATATATATATATCAGTGGAAATACATGTGATTCTCTACATATTGAGTATTGTTCTGATTGCCTAATCAATGTGCACACACTGGAAGTTGTCCAAAGACATTCTATGGCAAATTGATGGAAAAAGCTAAAACTAGCTGTTGGTGAAAATTGAGCAGCTTATAGTAAAATATTTATATTTCAACAGGACAGCTACTAAGCTCTATTTTGTTTAGTATTGTTAGAAAGATCTGATCAAAGAGGCATTTAATAAGAAACTGAGTAAAATATTAAGGATTTATAGCAGCAGTGTCATAATCCCACTATACTCCTCTAAATATGACCACACCAACCAACCCCCATCTCCCTTTTTTCTGATATTCAACTATCACTGACTCAATCATTAAACTTCCCCAAACTCTCTGTCTCTAACAACTAACTATGCTTAACTTTCCCAATAAGACTAAATCACTTCCAACACCAGATAGATACTGCTTTGTAGGATTACCCTGCAACTCCCAACTTCTGTGTAATTGTTCCACCACCTGACTATGCCAAGGCCTGATCTCCTTTAGTGCACAATCATTTCCAAAGTCTGAGACATCCCACAGGTATTTAGATAGTAGCTCCATAGTTAGTATGATAGTCTTGATATTAGCTTGCCCATATATCTCTAGATTTCTTTCTATTCTCTGCCTTCTCTGTCTTATTCCTTACACTAATTCTATTTCAAACATCTCTGCATCAGTTTTGTTTTTCCTCTCTAGCCTTTCCTGTCTCTGCCTCATCTCATCTATTATTTTTAGCTCTTTTCCTATCCTCTCTTCTCTTCTAGTTCTCCTCTTTTCCTTGACTTGACTCAGCTCCAACCTCCAATTTCCTGGCTTTATCCCATTATCATTCCACTATTTTGTTTCTATTTCATTTCTCTTCTCAGCTACTTTTCTTTCTACCTCCACTCAAATTTCTCCTCTGATATAATTTCTCTTACTCCCTTATCTGTTTTTCACTCCTATCTCAATCTCTTCTACTACTCCTATCTTTTCATTCTGTCTATCTATCTTTTTTCTCCTCCAATTTCCTATTCCTATTTCTTTCTCTCATAATCTCTATCTATACAATCTTATTATTTCCTTGATCCCCTATGATTCTTTTGGTGTTCAACCCTAACACCAACTCTGGACCTCTGTATATGTCTCCCTTTTCAGCAAGAAACAACTAGTAAATTCCTGCTCAACAGAGTGAGCCCTTGAGTCAGTGAGACCTGATAAGCAGAGCTCTAAAAACATTGTAAGACCATTTCTTAGCCAGAGAGATTTATACCAAGTCTTTTGGGACTGGTAAATGGAGTCCCAGAAATCAGATAATAGCCCAGAATAACTGGAAAATGTCATGTATCACAAGGAGGAGAAATAACATAATTAGAGTGGGATTCTGTGACATTTAGCAGGTTGCTGATTGCTCATGCTCAGAATCCCCAGAGAGTGGATATCTTAGGCCCAAGGCAATATTATACCTAAAAGAAAACATCAGACCCAGTGGTGAGGAATCAGCTCAGTCAGTTTCAAAGGTGCTTTCTGAGTTTGCCTCACTTCTTTGTCTACCTCAGGGGCTTCCTCAGGTTTGACCCAGGCCACTGCCACTGAAATTAGGTTATTTAAATTAGTCTAAATAGAGGCAATTACAAATTAACCAGCTTTCACTAAGTTCTGGGGCTAAATTACACTTCACAAAGTACTTTTATTAAATATAATAGTGGGTAATGGAATTTATTAGTTTTCAATCAATGAAACCTTAGTCACACCAAAGGAAGGTCCAAAAGGCATATTGAACTAATGACCTGAAGTTGACATTTTCAGCTAGTTCTTGGTATTCAGCTTCATGAATCATTGCTTTCTATAATGTGTACTTGGGATTCATATATTCACAAAGCAGCACTTTGCATATTGCAGGTTGAAACTCATTAAAAAGCTTAACTACTCAGGCATGCAAGTTATCTGTGCTGACTATAGTGAACAACTCATCAAGATCAGCTACATATTCACAAACTGTTGGGAGACATAAAGTAAACCTGACCAACCTAGATGGCAGCAGATCAACTTCCAATAGAGGCAATATCCTGGCAGTGAAGCCTTTGAGCCTAAACTTGATAGGGCAATATCCTAGCATGAAGCTTTTGAGCCCAAATTTGATAGGAGTTGGAGAGAAACATCACTAGTGCATGGTTAATGACCCTGGCAATTCCAGGACACAGGGGAGTATATCTACCAACTGGATGGGTTGGGTTTATTTTAAGTTGGGAGACATTTCACTAAGCCATGCGGCTTAGTGGAATGTCCTCCAAACACAAACAGACTTGTGTCCTTGCATGAAATGATTCAGTTTTTCCCATTGCTGATTTCTAAAGTCTATAGGAAAACAATAATTGAACATTTCTATAAAGAATTTCCTCAGAGACCACCTTTCAGGATCCAGTGATACAGAACATGTATAAAATGCATAACCATACTTCACATACGTGGTTCCGTGTCCTTGCTACTGTAACCCATGCTTGAATCAGATTCTGATTCATCATCTAACAAGGAGTCTGAAAAACTGAGTCCCAAGTCAGAGGATTTGTGTTGGCATTTTTTGTCCAATTGGCCAAATGCCCTGCCCAGGGCACTGTGTGCAGTGATTTGAGTAATTGGTTTTGTAGCTTCCTTCTTGTAAGAGTGGTGGGTTTTTTCCTCATGGGCTGGATAATACTTATGCTTGGTTTTCAAGCCTTCTGCTACCTTTTGTATTAAGGCTGCCAATTCTTCTGAAATAGGCTCAGATGCTCTATACTCCATGCATTTCTTATGGGATGATAGCTGCTTTTTGCGCAGATGGTCTATTTCTTTGGCAAGTTTATTCTTATTATGGAGATAATCTAATACATCCTTTTGAGACACCTTGTACTGTTCTTTGGTGTCACTCATTTCCTTGTGGGGATTGTCTGTGGTGCCTGTAATGGGCTCGTTTCCTGTGTTGGTAGCTCTACCTTCCCCTTCTTGATTCACTGGTTGATTATCGATCTCATGGTTGAGGCTTGTCTCGTTGAGTAAATCCTGTTGGATGTCCGGGTTGATCTCGGTTTGTCCAGGACTATATTTCTCCAATTCCTGGGGTCTATTTCCTTATCCTTGTTTTGGGGAGGTTCCTGTTCAGGCAAGAATGAGACCTTCTCCATCCTTTTATCTACTTGCTTTCTCTCACTTGGCGTCATTCCGCTCAGAGCTTCATTTACATCGCTAATAACTTGTTCATCCGGCCTCTCCTTACAGACGGATTGGGAATCGGGTACTTGTAATTGTGCATTAGAGTGGTCTACAGTGTCATGTCCTACAGTAGATACGAATTGAAGTTTGTTCTCATCTTCGAGGCAGCTCGACAGGCTGGGAACCTCGGATCCGTCATCCCTGGCAGGTTCAACTTTCACATCGGCCCTGGGCTCGGCGGCATCCACGTCCATTTCAGTGGGCATCGTGGCGTAGCTAGCGCTCGCGGAAGGTCCAGTATCTAAGGACGTCACGTTCAGCTCTTTCTCCTCGGCATTTCCAAGCCGTTTAAGGGGTACCGTGTCGTGGATGGCGGTCGGGCTGAGCCTGCGGACTGACTTCCCAGGCACCTGATTCCGGAGGGGATATCTAGAAGACATAGTTTTAGTAGATGGGTTTTGGGTTGAAAACTCACAAGACTGGATGGCCACAGTTGATCAGACTGAGGGATTTCAAGGCCTAGCGTAGACGGTATATTGAAGCTTGTAGGACTTGTTTTGGTTCAAAATATGTAACGGCAGCGTGAGGAACGGTGTCGTCACACTAGAGTCTTAGGTCAATCAGTAGAACTGGTGTAAGTCCTCGATTGAAAAAGAACTGCCTACGGTAAACGGGGTACTGGGTTTATATGCTTCGGTAGTAAGGGTAGCCGGTACGGCGAGGTAAAAGACAATAAGAGGAATCACAAGGAAAATAAGAAAGATCAGTATAGATAAGCTAGTGACCGTTCGCTCATGTGACTGACTTGAGAGGATTTTCCCTGGGCCCTGGTCAATAGGAGTCATTTCGTTGAACTTCAGTGCACAATCGCCTACTCAGACTGCGTCAGTGACGTGGCAATGATAAAATCTCACACTAGAACTGCATGCTCATGAATCAATTCCATTGAGAAAGCTTTCCTTCACTCAGGACAACCGAGCGTACA
>QLON01000428.1:0-14022 GCA_003313675.1 Termitomyces heimii | reverse complement strand
TGTGGGGGTTGGGAGTTGGTGGGGGTCAAGTCGGAACCGGAGGTTCTAAGACGAGACCCGGTTAGTAAACTTAGAGTTGCAAAGTGCATACCAAACTTAAAGCACGTGATTATTCCGGCGTGCCAGTCAAAGCGTGCCAGTCAATGCATACCAGTCAAACAAAGGGCATGCAACAATTCAAGTAATATCAAGACTAGCGAATACAGCGGTGAACTACGCTATAAGTACTATGGGGTCGGGTCTCGGGGTTCCAGGGTGTCTGGGATGGTTTCTGGAGGGCATTGAGTAGCAGGCCAGGACTGTATACTGGGATTGTGTGTGTGGGGTGCACGATCAATTGGTGCGGGGGGATCGTGATGCGTGATGGCCGGAAGCAGGTAGCGGGATCCGGCGGTTGATGGCGGTCGATCCCGGGGTCTGCAAAGCAGGGTTCCCAGGGGTTTGGCTGATGTCGGTTGTGATGCGAGTTGGTGGTGGCGTCGGTAGTTGCGGGGGCGGGGCGTGTTGTGGAGAGGGTCCCGGGTGAGGTCCCGGGGTTGTTCCGGGGAATTCCGGAAGGGGTCATGACAGTGAGCTGCAGGCAGAGAACACTAGAAGTAACAAAAAACAAGCAAAACATCAACAGTAACAGGTGCAATGCTTAATAAAAGGGTCAAATAAATCTCATTAGTACCATAGCTCTGCAATGGTAATTCAATGTGTTTCCTCTTCTTCTTTGATTCTTCTTTGATTCTTCTTTAATGCTATGTACTCTATACTAACTAGTCTTTATACTACAAAAGTATGCTTGCTATGATATGTCAATACTCCACTGCTATATGAAATGACCATTCAAATTATAGGTCTGTCATTTAGCACAATTTGGTCACTAAGGCATAAAAATAGTAGTTCAACTTACTATGTCTTTAGTGCCCTCTAAAAATATATTTGTCATGCCTATCCTTCTGCCTTTCAATCATTCTTCCTTTTCTCCCAACCCATCTGTTACAATTTGTCCTATTGATTACTTCTGAATCATTGTGCTACACATGTAAAAGTCTATTTCTGCCTTGCCAGTGTCATGACTTGTCTTTTTTATTCAGTTTCTGAGGGATATCATTCTGCCTTCAAAGAGAAATTGCTAGATTGTAGTGCTAGAAGTGTTTTGTAGTTGCTTGATCATGTGCTACAGTCAGTGGTCTCAAGAGAGTGGTGCTAGAGGTTCTAGACATGGTCACAATGCTGAGCTTCTCTTCTCTGAGTCCTCCATGTTTAGATTAGCTCAGCACTAATAGAAGCTTTCTATGCTATTTTCAAATCCTGGCTGCTTCTTGTTGCTTGAGTTCTCACAGTTTGTGGTTGTGTAAGTGGGTTGAGATGAAATGAGATCACTAAACTCTCATTGTCCTATCCTGTGTCTATGGTGAACTCATCACCAGGTCAGCAGAACCTGACACTAACTGGCCTAGTATGATGTGAGGTTTAGGTGCACACTCAAAGTAAAATTGGTTAATCCCAAATGTCTGTATCATATTTATTCTTTCTTATATGTTTTTGTATTTTATTTTATTATTTTGTTTTACACAAAACTCAAGATCAAGTAGACCTTTAGCATGCTGAGCCCATCCTGTTTGATTCCCTTCAACTGCCAGTGCCAACTGCCTGCTAGCATAGTGTCGGACCAATCTTTGTAACTGACTGATTCACTGTTTACCCGTACTCAAAATTTCGTCAAGGAAACTGGTAGGAGAGGGTTATCAAATTCAATCTAGACTTTTTGACCAAAGTGTGCAGCGTGCCGATTTGAACATTTATTTCTACTGTACATATCCCCAGATCAATCATGCTCAGTTGCTCCAGGAATAGATCTCTAGAGTCAATCTCAAGTATCAATCTATGTCTTGTTTAACTGTCCACAGAGACATAAATTTGAGTATTTAATATGCTTATATTGAGGATCTGTCTTGATCTCTCATTCTCATTTTTGAACGGATAAGGAACAATATTTTGTTTGAGTTACAGCAGGAGGATTTACAAGTCCAGCTAGTATGCATCTAATATTCATCACTCCGGTCACAACATCTAAGACAAGCAACCTAGTTCTGTGTTTTTAGTTAATAGTTGCAGTGGTAAACGGAGTGTTGGCAAAGCCAATGCGTTTGTTGGTGGTATCAAAAACGGTGTAGAAGCGCTCAAGGAACGCGTAACCATTGATGAAGTCCAAGCCAGAGCCAGTGTTTCCCCCATTATCGGCAACAATCAGATAGATGCTGCTAGCTGATCCACCGAGGGCAGTGTTCAAGGAGCGAGGCCATATCTGAGCATTAGGAGTGAACTCGAAGGTGGCCTGATCAAGGACATTAGACTTGTTTTCCGTTATGAAACATCACTTACTCCGTTTATATTGAAGAAGAGGGATTCAAGGTTAGAGAATTGCGAAGAGGTGATACGAAGCAGACCAGTCTTGTTATCCGAGACAGCACCAGTAGCCTTGCGGTAGCGGTTGAAGGCATCAGTTGCGATGTAGAGGAGTGTTGTTCCTATGCATAGCTCACTAGGCAACGACTTTCTTATTTGAAGACTGGACTTACCGGTGTCAACGATACCAGCAGTGGATGAGAGAATGGAGGTTGAAGAGCCATAACGTATGCTCTGGTCAATACCCCAGTAGAACCTTGCGGGGGTGGTAGTAGTGAGAGGTCTTTATGAAAATACTATGAGAGAACGGTAGGCATCGGTACTAGAACATGACTCCTCACGCATAGGCTATAGCGCCAGTGTATTTTGAGGCGTCAACGCCACCCCAGGAGAGCTCCCCATTCAAGGCCTCAAGAGAACTGGTGGGCTCGAAGGAAATACCAATTTGATTGCCAGAGATAAGGCCCAGGGAAAAAGCGTTGTCCGTAACAGTGGGAATAAGGGAGGAGGAATCAGGAGAGAGTGTACCTGTGATATTGCATTGGAATTGATTCCTCGAGTAGAATTCACTTACCTTGAGTCAGATCCACTGGGCCAATACTTAGAAAAGATACATCAATAAAGAGACATATAAACTATAGACAGGAAAGATGTATCACCCAAGGATACCGTCAGTACCAGTGAAGCCAACGGCCTAAGACGGGTGCGTTAGGTGATAACAATATAAAAACATAAGGACATACAGTTGACGCAACACCAATGGATTGCTTGGGAATGACAAGACCAGGAGCAATCGTGACTTGATCATTGTATTCAGTACCTGTATTCAGTCAGTCAACATCAATCATCACAATTCCATCGCTTGGTATAAATGTTTTACCAGTGAAGGATCCCGATCCATAGGTGACGGCCTAGTGATAATTAGATTAATAGCCGGTCATCATTTTAAGTCCACATACCACACTGTTGGATGTCCTGGAGCTGGTACTTGTAGGCCTGTACGATGTCCCGGCGCCAATCCAGGTGTTCGAGCTGATGTGATGAGGCATATTAATTGATCGCAATATGTTCATCAAAAATGTTTTCTTTCACCTTCCAGTGTCAATGATGAGTTCGTCTAGCGATGTGATAGGATTAGCAGTTGTCAACTGAAACAAATGCTTTATCTTACACGTAGTAGCAGGGCTACCTACACCGATAGACGCAATATAAGACACAGCCTGGTTGTCAACCGGCTCATTGATAATGGCATCGGATGAGAAGGCGTCAGGTGAAACACCCTTAGACAAAGCCTCAGCACGAGCGCGAAGGTGTTTAGCACGAGTCAAGTCATGGCGGACGAGATTGTGAACGCTGGTGACATTGAGTCGTCGGGCGAGAGGCAACTTTACAGGGGAGTCGCGAACAATGATGGGGTTTGCAGAAACCGCCAAAGCGAGGAGCAGAGTAGCCAAGAGAGAAGAAGTAGCGAACATGTTACCCAAGGAAAGGATATAATGACTAGGTAGTACAAAACTTGCGTTATCTGTTCATCTTTATATGCTTTGAGGCGCCCTCCACATGTAAGGTGGAGTTGGAAGACCGACATAACCCGCACATGCAACAGGGTCTGAGCACGTTGAATTGCGCAAAAAAGATCATTCTTGTGTCATTCCATAGAAGTTGAGTACAAAACGAGCTCGCCAAATCAGAAGTCTGAGCGGGTGACATTACGAGGGCCACTGGCACCTGATAATGAGATTTGATTTCCCTGTGATTGTGCACTGGAGCTGATACGTGTCAACGTAAGGTTCGATCGATTGAGTCTGCATATGCTATAGCATCCAGGGCCAGGGACGATTGGACCAACAACCACAAGGTCTACTTATCTACATGTCCGATCCTAGCCGTGACACCGGAATGCTCTCTCGGTCAAACGGATAGAGTGAAACTGTAATCCTGATCTTTTGTCAAGGTGAAGAGTGACAGCATCGAACAAAGTGTTCGCGAAGTAGAAGTTACTATGTTACGATAGGTATTGAGAAGCGGTCCTTTGTCAATACGTAGTAACAAGCAGATGATCAAGGAATGCAGCTGTCTGCCTCTCAGCAGACGAGTGTGAGCGGCTGATGTGAACATACATAAAGAAGTGAGCTATATTGTGATGGCTGGATTGGTGTTGGGCATATGCAAGAAACAAGTATTATTTACTCCTGTTTGTATATAATGATTGCGGACAAGTTCGTCACGAAAGGCAATCCAGCTCTAATAATTCTCAATCATTTAAAAGTCGAAAATTGAATAGTTCCTTTTTACTATCAGACCATATTATATTGACAGAGTTTCATGTCAACGAATAAATACTACTACGCGAGAGAACTGATAGATTATGCATGAATTCACCACCACCCGCCGTACCCACCACCATTACCACCGTTTCCCCCATTACCGCCGTTCCCCCCATTCCCACCACGTCCACCCCAATAAGAACCCCCACCATTGCCACCATTTCCGCCGTTCCCGCCATTTCCGCCATTGCCTCCTCCACCATAGTATCCTCCCCAGTAACCATTGTCTCGGTATCCGTATGAATAATCGTTGTCATAGTCATAGTAGCGTCCTTTATTGTAATAGTTGCGGTTACGATAAGAGTCGTAGTACCCTCTCTGGAATAAACAGTCAATTTTGTGAAATGAAAGAGACTGTGTGTTACAAACCTGGACAAGTGAGGGGTTGGCGGTGGGCGCAGCTAATGAGGGAGTGCTGGTGACGAGCACAGCAGCGAGAGCGAAAACGACGGTGCACTTCATGTTTTAGGATTGTGTAGTTGAGTGAGAAATGTGAAGCTGGGATGCTGAATTCAACCATCAATCCCAAACGTCTTTTATACATCTGGAAGCGAGTCCCTAATGCTTTGCAGAACTGCATGTGAATGTTTAATTGTGGGTCGGCGACCCACTTGGATGGTATAGGAGGAAAGAAATAAAATAGAAAAAGGAGGTGTGGCGCAACGTGCGTTGAAAGTCAACGATAGATACGTCACTGATTTCTACATCCATTTTACGAGATCTCTACTTTCCATTTTGAGATACATGCATATGCATACTACAAGGATAGATGCCACTCTTTCTTTTCAAAATTATTTACATGTCAGGTTATGGAGTATGTTATGGCCTTGCAATCGTAAACGACGTGAACTTGGTTTGCATTAGCCACTTTGCAGTCCTTTCGATGATGTACATTTTTCAATCCACTGCCATTGACAGGCGTCTTTTAAAGATTATTGGATGTATTCAATAACGTTAAGAGTACGTGATCTAATGACAAAATCAACTCAATTTTACTGTAATCACCAAAAACTATACATCTTGCATAACTCGCAACACGTAAACAAATAGCAAGTAAAATCAAATGATATCACAACCCAATAATTAATTATACCACGATCCCGAAAAAAAGAATTGCTAAATTATCCAAAGACTCAACAAGAAACATCTACCACCATCCGCCATACCCTCCTCCATTCCCACCGTTTCCGCCATTGCCACCGTTTCCGCCGTTCCCACCACGTCCACCCCAGTACGAACCCCCACCATTGCCACCATTTCCGCCGTTCCCACCATTCCCGCCATTTCCTCCACCGCCATAGTGCCCTCCCCAGTAACCGTTGTCTCGATATCCATAGGAATAATCATCGTCGTAATCGTAGTAACGACCCTTGTTGTAGTAGTTACGGTTACGATAAGAGTTGTAGTACCCTCTCTGAAATGAAAAATAAGTTTTTGGGAAAGTAAGAGTGAGTGGTGTGTTACGGACCTGGACAAGTGAGGGGTTGGCGGTGGGCGCGGCTATTGAGGGAGTGCTGGTGAAGAGCACAGCAGCAAGAGCGAAAGCGATGGTGCACTTCATGTTTGATTAATCAAGATAAGATTGTGTGATTGAGTCAATGAGGATGTAAAACTGGGATGCCGAGGTCAACCGTCTATCCCAGACGCCTTTTATACACCTGCATACGAGTCCCTAATGCTTTGCAGAATCGCATGTGAATGTATGATTGTGGGTCGGTGACCCACTTGGATGGTATAGGAGGAAAACTGTAGAAAAGGAGAAGTGTGGCGCGATGTGTGTTGGAAATTGGTAGTCTTAACATATATTTTCCGAGATTGGATCTCTCTATCTTCGGATATGTACATATTATTAGCAGGATAGATGATAATTGAAATTATACGCGATATACTTTGTTCAATGAATAACGTAGTAGTATGTATGGAATGTCTGATATGAAAGAGCGACGAGAGCGGCTGATGTGAACACGCCTAATGAAGTGACAGCGGTATTGTGATGGCTAGCGTATTTTATGATTGAGCATAATATCGCAATGCAACAAGAAACAAACAGAGTTTTTTCTTGTTCGTATATTCATCGATTGCGGACAAGTTTGTCACAAAAAGCAATCACGCTCTTTATATTTTCAATCATTTGAAAGTCGAAACTTGAATAGTTCCTTTTCACTAACAGAACATATTATATTAACTGAGTATAGTTTCAATGAACAATACACCACAACCCGAGAAAGCTGAAAGGTTATGCATGAATTCACCACCACCCGCCGTACCCGCCGCCATTCCCACCGTTTCCGCCATTACCGCCGTTCCCACCGTTCCCACCACGTCCACCCCAATACGAACCCCCACCATTGCCACCGTTGCCGCCATTGCCACCATTTCCGCCATTGCCTCCTCCACCATAGTATCCTCCCCAGTAACCATTGTCTCGATAGCCATATGAATAATCGTTGTCATAGTCATAGTAGCGTCCTTTATTGTAATAGTTGCGGTTACGATAAGAGTCGTAGTACCCTCTCTGGAATAAACAGTCAATTTTGTGAAATGAAAGAAACTGTGTATTACAAACCTGGACAAGTGAGGGATTGGCAGTAGGCGCAGCTAATGAGGGAGTGCTGGTGACGAGCACAGCAGCGAGAGCGAAAACGACGGTGCACTTCATGTTTTAGGATTGTGTAGTTGAGTGAGAAATGTGAAGCTGGGATGCTGAAGTCAACCGTCGATCCCAGACGCTTTTATACATCTGGAAGCGAGTCCCTAATGCTTGCAAAACTGCATGTGAATGTTTACTTGTGGGTCGGCGACCCAGTTGGATGGTATAGGAGGGCAGGAAAGGGAGGTGTGGCGTACGAAGCGGTTGATCGATCATGTGAACTCGAACTTTGGTTCAAGGTATTTTGAGATACACTGTAGAATGAGAACAGCTGACGTGACGGAAGCCAATCCCAAAATATGCGTAGAAACCACCCGCAGTACCCACGCCCAATACAAACACCATTGCCTCCGTTGCCTTGGGATTCCCGGAGGTGCGGCTGCTGAGGCGCAGCGAGTACGAAAGTGGCGCAAGCATTCACGCCTCTTTCCGAAACGCGTTTGTATTGACGAGTTTGTACAACGCCGAGTACCGACGACTTACGACGACATGTTCACAGGACTGGTTTGTCTGTTGCAACTGGGATGCAGTGTTGATTGACGAGATGACGTTGACATAGATCGAGCATCTTGGCACGGTGGTGTCTGTGGAGCGGGACGGGGGCGGGTGCACACTAACGATCGGAGACAGTGCTGCGATCCTGGGGGACTGCCACATCGGGGACTCGATCGCGGTGGACGGGGCGTGCTTGACTGTGACGGGGTTTGAGAAGGAGAAGGAGGACAAGGGGGGGTGGTTCACGGTGTGGCTCGCGAACGAGACGCTGGGGCGGACTGATCTGGGGGAGCGACGTGTGGGGGAGCAGGTGAACCTAGAGCGGGCGATGGGGGCAGGTGCACGGTTCGGGGGGCACTTTGTACAGGTGAGGGCAGCGGCGGCTGTGTGGTGACTTTGGCTGATTGGACAGGCGCACGTGGACGTGACGGGGACGATTGTGTCGCGTGAGCAGGACGGGGCGTCAGTGCGAGTGTGTATTGCGCTGGCTGGACTGCTGGTGCACGTGGTGGAGAAGGGATACGTGACAGTGGACGGGGCGTCACTGACGGTGACGAGGGTTGACGAGTCGCGGGGGATGTTTGAGGTGATGCTGATCGAGCACACGCAGACGAGGATCACGCTGGGGAAAAAGGGAGTTGGGGCGCGGGTGAACGTGGAAGTGGATATGGTGGGCAAGTACGTGGACAAGGCTGTCCGCGCGCACGTCTCCGCCGCCGTCGAGCAGGCGCTGCGCCGACGCGGGCTCTGACGGAAACCGCCGTGATGATGTAATCTACGTAGTCTTCTATGCACTTCAATGTCACAGACACCGTCCTCCGTCCGCGCGCAAAGATCAATAGCAGCGCACAGCCCCGTGCCCGCGCCCAGACTCCCACGCCCCGCCTTCGTGCCCGCGTCAACGTCCCCCAGCCACCCCGCAGTCCCACCGCAGCCTCCCCGCCTACATCCACACTTTCCTTCTCCTCCCGCGACGACGATGACCTCCCTCACGACCACAACAACAACAACCTCAAAGCAAAGGCAAAGTCAAACCGCAAGGTCCGCCCTTCCGTCCCTCTCCCACCGTGTACTCACCCCGCACAGATCGCAGACCTCGAGATAACAAACCGCTCCCTCCTCGCTATCAACGCTTCCCTCGAAAGCACAAAGCACAAGCAGGCCAAAGAAATCCGTGACCTTCGTCGCAAACTTCGCGAGTCTCGCCTCATCCTCCCCTCCCGCCCCTATTCTCCCCTCGACGACGACGATCCTCCACAGACTGACGACGAAGACGACAACGACGACATTGACACACACGACGAGGTCTTTGTCCGTATCAAGTCCATGCTCGACAACCTCCTCCAAACCGCCCGCACCGCACTCCAGACCCAGCCGAGCGATTTCCTCCACCCCTCCAAGGTCCTCAGCCCCGACGAGCTCCGCTCCTGGAACGACGATCCCGTGCCTGACATCCAGGTACATGACTCGGACCATCTATTCCATTATACTCCTACCCCTAGTCCCCCACCAATACGCATACACGCAAAGGGATAATATAGACACCAACTCTCATGATACCCTCACATTAACTCTAGTCCAGCTAGTATGTATATACGCTCTCAATCATTCCTCTGTCATCCTCTGTGCACGCTTTGCCATCTACATAGAAATTCAGCATTGAATAAAAAAAAAACAGTAATCCACTCACAACAGCCGCTAAATCCATCTGCCCAACCGCAGGCTTCAGTGGCACCGGCCGCCCCGTGCCGCTCCCATTCGGCTTCGGCGCACTCGGCACAGGCGGCTTACCAGGTTTGGCAGCAACAGGCGGCGCCTTGGGTTTCGCCCCCACAGGCGGTTTCGGTGCAGGCGCTGGCGCTGGTGACGGCGACGGCGATGGCGAAGCCTTCTTCCAGGGCGCCGATGTCCCGTTAGCCGCCGCCATCCCAGGAAATACAGACACAGGTTTCGCGTTTACGTTCGCCGTCACAGACGCCGGTTTCGGTTTCGCTGCCGCCGCCGCGGGTGTGGGCGCTCCAACGCCTCGCGGACGCGGCGGCGGCGGCGGAGGAGGAGGAGGAGCCGCAGCTGCGGGCGGAACAAGCTCAAGGTAATTGTTTGGCGCCCATCCCTCGACTCCATTCTTCTTCACCAACCACCATCCATTATCGTCCTTTTCTACAAGCTCCACGATATCGTCCTTGACGAGCGACATCTCCCCTTCCTGGCCCTTGAACGCAAACTTGGCCCGGTACGTCGGAGCCGTAGGTTTCGCCGGCGGCGCCGGCGGAGGTGGAGGCGGGGGAGGAGGGGGAGGCGCGGCGTTTGTGCGTGCGGGGGCAATCCGTGGCGGTTGTATCGCCGATGGAGCGGGTTTCGGAGGGGCAACGGGTGCAGGGGCGGGTGCGGGGGCTGCGGCTGGAGCGGCGCCCCCTGGCAAAGGCCGCGATGCCGGCTTCGGTTTCGATATCGGCGCCGGCGCCGGTTTCGATTTCTACAAAGCGCTCAGCCTACGTCTATCATCCTACAGAGAGAGAGAGAGAGAGAGCTACGTACATCAGACGGGCCACCTGCTCGCAGCAGCTTGCCGTGCGTGATGGGCCGAACCACACCGGGCTTTCTCCTGGCAGGAGGCCGCGAGAGGCTGTTGGGCGGTTCGCCGGAACTCACGCTCACTGTGTGACTCTTGTATACACCGTCCTTTACTACAGTCTCGTCCTTGACAAACTTGATCTGCGCCTTCTTGTCTTTTTTCTTTGCATAGTCCATTCTTATCACCGATTTCAGTAAGAACTTGTGCTTGGATGAAGATCGCTTACGTCGGGCTAACTAGTATCGCGATGCTCGCTTGCGTCAGTTGCATGAGATGCGTGACGAGTTCTGTTTTAAAATGACATGTAAACACTGGGTCGCCTTCTTCAGTAACAGGTCCGTTCAACGTCTGCATTTCCGCCATTAGTGGCGCCCAACGCAACTACAAACACTCACCATGAAATCATCCCGGAGACTCGACAATCCAATGCTCCTGATGGACACAAGGGGTATCTTGCGCTCCAGAAATATTTGTGCATTCCCATCTTTACTTGTGGCGACGAGGATATGGAACGCCTTGTTGGTCTGCCACAGACTAATCAAAGACGGTGCTCGGATGCACGATCGACACTTACAACAACAATATACCGGGGACTGAGTTTACTCGATCGCCCAAGCTTGGAAATCAAGAGCTGTATCCTCCCGCTGTACGTTACGTGGTCCGCTGTAATACAATTCAGCAGAAACAAAACCATCAAGAATACAACACTCACATCCAAGACCACAAGCGCCCGCCAGTTCGCTTCCCAAAGCACTCTTCCCGTTGACATCAAGGTAATCACCCATGAACCGACGATAGCTCAAAAGGCTGAACCGGCGTCTCTCTTTCCGACCCGCGAGAATCTGGTGTCCGTAATCGCGGATTTGAGCATACGCAATCCCTTCCTTGTTGTTCTTCCAGAACCGCTGTATCCGCCGCGCACACTCATGCTTGTACCGCATATAATTCCGAAACGCTCGTTGGATCCGACGTGCCATGTTGTGCCAATACTGATCACGCATCGTCTCCAACGCAAAGAGCTGTTGGGTTTTGGTGAGCACAGCTCCCCGCAGGGCACGAAGCACACAACAACGTACAGTCTCTGGATTCTTGATGAATGCCTTTGTCACGCCCATCTGCCATTCGTCTTTGGCAATACCACAATCCTTCAAGATCTGTTCGCAGCCAGACTTGGTGTCGCCTTGCCAGGTATAGTCACCGGCATACGATGTCTTGGGCGACAAGAGATAGAACCGCTCCACCATCTTTTCGAAAGTATTTCGATACGCAAATCCGGCGCGGCGGACGCGTATGTTCTCCTGTAGACCAAGGTACTTAATCTGGTGGAGGATAGCTTTGCTGTCATACTCGGACGAGCTTCGATTTTGATTCGGCTTGATAGTCCGAATGTACGAGGGCTGCGCTTTCATGAGGTTATCAACGAGCGCCCCCGCAGAAGCTTTGATCCTGTCTCCAGCTGTAGGCGGGCGTTTCTTACTGTTGGGGTCAGGGCGATCAGGGAACAGCGACTGCAGGAACTGATTATCGCTGCTCGCAATGAGGTCAAGTAAATCCTTGATGAGCGAGTCCTTGTTCTTGTCCGTCATTCCCGCCACGTTGTACATGACATCGCCGGCATAGTGCTTCACCAAGAACTGAGTTCCACGGGCTTCAAAGTGTGGATTGGACGAGAGCATCGATGTTCGTTGGATAAAGCTGTTGTCTGCGGCGGTAGGATCAGCGTGCGCAGTTGCGCATGCATCATTGAGAGCTGCGAATATTCCAGGCGGTCGGCGTTCCTCGATTAGGTCACACACAACCTTGTTGTTGAAATATTTGATCGGATTCCATTTGATCTGCTCTCGAACGTACTCTTCTTGTTCAGCTTTCAGAGTGAGCTCAATGAAAATTTGTTGCAGCTTCTCGTTGACGTAGTTGATACAAAGTTGCTCAAACGAGTTGTCCTAAAATAATATTAGCAGTGAATCACGAGAACCATACGAGACGACCGACATCGAAAATCTCAAACCCATAAATGTCCTGCCGACAGGCCGTCAGGGTAAATCTATCGAGCAATTGCAAGCACTGACCAAAATACCGATGACTTGTGTATGAGCAAAACGTGGTTTCATAGAGATATTGATTCTCGAAACAATCCACTCAAACATGTTGTTGTAGATAGCCTTTGCCAACGCATCTCTTCCGGAAGATGCTTGAGACGGGTTGAGCGGTACATCATACACCGAGCCTCGCCTGCCACCACGCTGCGTCTCCATGACTCTCATTGTAAGGGCTTTCTGTACCAGGGATGAATCAACGCCCAGTAGGTAGGCTACGAAATCAGTGACGTCAGTATCGGCGATCATGGAGTTTCCGTCATCTTGTTCGGCAAATTGGACATTTCCAAGCCAGAGGATGATGGCGAGCATGCGGAATATTTCAGTTTGCTCCTCTTGGCTCAGGCCAACGACACCCATAGCTTTCTATGAGACGATAAGAGGGCAGCAATGACGGGCCACAGGCAAAAAGCGTACAATGGTATCACGATACTCTTTGACATCGTCAATGTCTGACACTGATAGACAATTACTCGCACTCGTATACGCATAAGCTTCTGGGCCTTGAAGGCCAAACATCTCTATGACGGATCCATGAGACATTTGTGAAATACAGACAATGGAATAGAACTTGCCTCGCTGTTCATCCGTTGCGCCCTTTGTGAATTGATAGAATATGTGGAAATCACGTTCGTTCTCGATCTGACTGACAACTCTCCCTTTTTCCAGAAGATAGTTGGTAATCTGGGCTCCGACAGGCTCTCCTTGAGTATTGAACATGATTTCTAAATATTTCCCCTGGACAAAGATGAGCATGAGAATTCAGCGGTAGCATCTGGACACACATGTCGACTAGAATTGTTATTACGAAGTGTCTTGGCGCATCCAAAACTTTCCAGTAGTGGATTCGTAGCCAAAACCATTTCCTTAATTTCCTGAATGCTGCTATCCTGTCCACCAGACACCTCAGCAATATACTGCATAATTCGCTTGGCAGCTTCCGTCTTCCCAGCACCAGATTCTCCGGAGATGATGACACATTGGTTTTCGTGATAGGCATTCATGTTATAATAGGCACTTTCTGCGATACTAAAGACATGAGGAGGAACTTCGAGACGATTCTTGCCACGATATTTTTGTATTACTTCGTCCGTATAGATACCAAGGTCTGCATTGCAAGTTTAAGCGACAATCACGATCAGGGATAGCTAGATGCTTACCTCGGAAGGGATTCACAGATATCAGCACTGCACCAATGTACGTATATATTTCACCATTAGTCCACCGTTTCTGGAGATTGTCATTGACACTCTCATTGCTGATTGTGGTAAGCAGAGTCATATCAGATACGCCAACTTGCTTCTTCTTGAATCCTTCTTTCCAGTCAGCCTAAAGAGGAATACATAAGTGCCGGTAAGGTCCACAACAATGACACGTACCTTTGCCACCTTCCCCTGCCCACCCGACTTCTTAGGGACAGGTGTTACTTTCTTGCCTGCCTTCTTTGATGGCGCCTATGGAGTGCAGTTGAGCATTGACTAG